>JAFEMH010005363.1:0-165732 GCA_022495995.1 Adenophora triphylla var. japonica
TTGGCCAATAGTAACCTAGCGAGATGATCTTGTCAGCTAAGGTTCTGGCCCCCGGGTGTCCGCCGCAAACACATTCATGTACTTCTGCCAAGAGGTTCTCTATTTCCTTAGGATAGACACACCTTAGCAGGGGTTTGGTGAAAGATCTTCGGTAGAGGGCTCCGTTCATCACAACGAACCTTGGGGACCTCTTATTTATAAGTTTAGCTTGTGTTTCATCTTCCGGAAGTTGGCCCTTCTCGATGTAGTCAATGTAGTCATCGATCCAACATCTCTCCTCTCCATCGAGGAGCATGATTTGTAATCTTTCGTACGCAGGTTTGTGATGTACCCGATTTTTTTTGTGAAAATCAAAACGGAGTCGCCACGCCATTTTTGTTTTAAGGGCCAAAACTTTGAAAAATGCCCAAGATCAGAGATTTAGGTTCGGAGGTCATGTTACGCGTCGGGAAGGACGTTAGTGTGCACCCGGCGCGCCTCGCAAAAACGAGTCTTCCAAACATTCAAAATCCTTTGTTGTGTGTGTGTGTGTGTGTGTGTGTGTTTTGGCCAAAATAAGTTGAAACTGAGGAAAGTAAAAATTGGGAACTCTTTTTAAGGCTTTAAACTGATCTCATGATTTTTTGGATGATTTTTTGGTTGAGATTTGGAACTCAAAAGATTTTTGGAAGTTGAAAATCATTCCTGCCAGAATGAAAAAGACAGTTGACCCTTGACTTTGAAATGGACTTTAGGGCTTGAAATATCCAGAATCTGGGAAAAGTCCGGGAATGAAAGTTGCTTAAAACACCTTAAATAGGGTTTCTACGAAAGAATTTTCCATTTTTGAGAAGATTTGAGGGGTCAAAACCTTCTGGAAATCTCAGATATGAAATCTGGATTTCCAGAAACTGATGAACTAGCCTTTAAAAGAAAATTTGAAAAAAGGAGTTTTACTCACACAAAAAATAAAGTAAAAATATATCTGGAAATATCTGGATGTTGGATACAAAAAGTATTTTGTAGTCAACACCAAATTCCAAGTTTCTGTATGTCCAAAAAATAGGAAAATGGACTGAGATCTCAGAACAATGCTACTGGACAGCAAGATGTTCTTGAGGGAAAATGTGGTTTTTGGGGGATTTGCATCTATGTTCACCCCATTTTCATCCCTAGACTTGATTCCACTACTTTGTTTTAAGTGGTTATCATATTCAAGTCATCCTTGGGGAATTTTATGGGGTTTAAACATGTCCTTTGCAAAGGGAAAGGGGATATTTTGTAGAAATGAAATTAAAGAGACAAATCAACTAGAGATTTAAAATGTGGACCATTTGAGATGGTCATTCATGAAGATGAACTTCAAGATGACCATCTTGGGTCAAAACTTAAGTTAAACTAGACATCAAGTAGATCCAAGTAAGAAGAACAAGATGAACAAGAGGTTAAAAGAGGATTTTAGGGTTTTGAGAAGGAGGACTTTACCAATGGTGACACCCTATCTTCCTAGGCTTGGAATTTGACTTGAGGAGTATCAAGATTTGGTGTTTGGCTTGAGGAGTATCAAGGTTTGGTGTTTGGATTTGTGTTTGGAGTGAGATTGGGAAAGATTCAAGAGAAAATGGTGGCAATCTATGGATTCCCACTGTTTTCTCTCTATATTTCGCCAGAGTTTCGTTGCTGTGATCAAATTGTCTCTTGTAAACTGAGAGAGGAGGGTTCAATTTATAGGACACTGTGAGTGTCAATCATATCCGCGCGGATAGGGTTTGACGCGTGCACTGTTCATCTTCATCTGATGTAATTTGTTGGACAGAGGAATATTTTAAAATTCAAGCGATTCTTTGTTTTTCAACTTTCTTAATTCGGATTTTTCCAATTTCTTTTGCTTTTTGAGATTCTTTTCTTGGTTTAACTTTAAATGGCAATGCCCATTTTACCCTTACTTTGTTAGAAAAGTTAGGAGTGTTAGGAATGTTAGTAATGTTATAACTTTCGTTAATTTTCTAACGAAAATGCTAACAAGCTCAAATTGGAGCACTTACAGTAGCCCCTCGGCGACGGTGCTTTCGAAGGAAGCGGGGTCGTCAATAAGAGTAAGGCTCCATATTTGACAGGATGATCAAGTGATCAAGTGGCTGAACCTAACGATAGGCTACCTACATATCCTTAAGAGGAACCAAGCCGGTCGTAGTTCGGGTCTTTGACCCTGGAGATGATGGCGTTTTAGGTGCCTCGAACCTGATGAGCGAGTTCTGCAGTCGGTTGCTGGAGAGAAACTCTGCTGGGGATAAGAGATGACCGTTTTGGTCTGATGGCTGAAATTGTATATCCGCTCTGCCGGGGATAGGAAATGACCATTTTCGGTCTGATGGCTGAAATTGTATATCCACTCTGCCGGGGATAGGAAATGACCATTTTCGGTCTGATGGCTGAACCTAATGATAGGCTACCTACGTATCCTTAAGAGGAATCAAGCCAGTCGTAGTTCGGGTCTTTGACCCTGGAATGATTATTTTAGGGAAATCGCCCTAAGGTTTGACTATTTTTGGGAAGTCGCCCTATGATCTGACTATTTTTGGGAAGTCGCCCTAGGATCTGACTGTTTTTGGGAAGTCACCCTATGATCTGACTATTTTTGGGAAGTCGCCCTATGATATGACTATTTTTGGGAAGTCACCCTATGGTTTGACTATTTTCGGGAAGTCGCCCTATGATATGACTATTTTTGGGAAGTCGCCCTATGATCTGACTATTTTTGGGAAGTCGCCCTATGATCTGACTATTTTTGGGAAGTCGCCCTATGATCTGACTGTTTTTGGGAAGTCACCCTAAGGTCTGACTATTTTTGGAAAGTCACCCTATGGTTTGACTATTTTGGGGAAGTCGCCCTATGATCTGACTATTTTGGGGAAGTCGCCCTATGGTTTTGGTTTGTCGAATTAGGGGATGATTGCGTTTTATCACTTTTTCCTAGTGTTGTGTGTGATAGCGTTTTAGGTGCCTCAAACCTTAGTGATGGAGTCTTAGGTGCCTTGAACCTTGATGATGGCGTCTTAGGTTCCTTGAACCTTGATGATGGCGTCTTAGGTGCCTCGAACCTTGGAGATGGCGTCTTAGGTGCCTCGAACCTTGATTTGAAATGATTTCCCTTTGACGGTTTGGGATGGATGGTCCTTTGGTGGATTTTAGTTCAGGAATATGAACCTAAATGGGGACTTAGTTCAGGAGTATGATTCTAAATCGAGGTTTTGTTCAGGAGTATGAACCTAAATGGGGACTTAGTTCAGGAGTATGAACCTAAATGGGGACCTAGTTCAGGAGTATGATCCTAAGTCGGGATTTCAGTTCAGGAGTATGAACCTAAATGGGGACCTAGTTCAGGAGTATGAACCTAAATGGGGACCTAGTTCAGGAGTATGATCCTAAGTCGGGGTTTCAGTTCAGGAGTATGAACCTAAATGAGAACTTAGTTCAGGAGTATGAACCTAAATGGGGACTTAGCTCAGGAGTATGAACCTAAGTGGGGACTCAGTTCAGGAGTATGAACCTAAATGGGGACCTAGTTCAGGAGTATGATCCTAAGTCGGGGACTCAGTTCAGGAGTATGAACCTAAATGGGGACCTAGTTCAGGAGTATGATCCTAAGTCGGGGTTTCGGTTCAGGAGTATGAACCTAAATGGGGACTCGGTTCAGAGTATGATCCTAAGTCGAGGTTTTGTACCTGAGGGAGACTGTTTGAGGGCGTTCTCGCTGGGGAAGATTTGAGCTTACGAGGATTACCGGGGAAAAGGGTGACCGTGTTGGTCAAGTGGCTGGACCTATGGTAGGCTACCTACGTATCCCGAGTGGGAATCAAGCCTGGACGTAGTTCGACAGTTGCTGGGGATGGTCTTTGATGGTTTGACAGTATTTGGGAGTTACCCGAGTTTTTGATGATAATGTTCTTTTAGAAAAGTAGTTGACTAAGATATGCTTTCATACATGTGCTGTGCTTACCTGTAGCTGCCGGAAGGGCCCGAGGATACGGCTGATGTTGATGAAGAGTTGTTAGGTTGCCGTTCGTGGGACGGTTTCGCCGACGATTTCTTTGTCTTTGGAGGCATTTTGACCTGAAGGAGGAGTTTGGTTGAGTCCGTATCTTCTTTGGTGATCGTCAACCTTGTAGAGGTTGTTGAGCTTGTCTTCACATTGGGACTTTTTGCTTTTGAGAACTTGGTGTCTCTGACCGCATTGTATTTGAGAACTTGGCGTCCCTGACCGATTTGTATTTGAGAACTTGGCGTCCCTGACCGATTTGTATTTGAGAGCTTGGCGTCTCTGACCAAATTGTATTGGAGAACTTGGCGTCTCTGACCGAATTGTATTGGAGAGCTTGGCGTCCCTGACCGATTTGTAGACACTGGAGGCGGTCTTCATATGTTTCTGGATGTTGGGGGATGTTTTCATCCATTTGAGGTCGTCTTTGGTGAAGATCATCCTTGCCGAAAAGGGGGATTACGTTTGAATTCCTGCATTTGTTAGTGAAGAGGAAGATGCATATATGGCATTCATGATGGCGGATGCGTGCATAGAACCAAAAATGATTATGAGATGATGCATTTACTTGCTTTCGAAGATGCACTTGGCCTAAGCTTTTGGCAGGGAAATTATGATTTATGATCTTCAATCACTTAGGATTGTTCCTATTGACTCAAGTTTTGTGCATGCTACATGAGCCCTTGGGATATTTTTGTGGGGATGCATGGTGATGAGAGGGGATGCATTGGGACGTATGTGTCTGGAGACTGTTTGGAACAGATTTTGAGCAAGTGGGGGAGGTGAGAGCCCTCGATTACGATTTAAACAGTGGTGGTTGATGAGGTTTTGTTAATAGTATCATATGGACCTCAATCTTGATGAGATTGGATTCGGATCCCGGGTCTTGGTTGAAAATTTCCCTCTCACTCTTGGTCATTTGAAGCTGATGCTGACAGGCTCTAGGGCACGTTGATATGAGTGAAGCTTCTTCCATTTGGGTGAGCTGTGACTTCGGCCGAAACCTTGTTCGGGGAATGATTTGATGAAATTGCTAATGCCGGGAGAAACCCAGATCTCAAATTCCGATACTACGGGAAGCTGCCGTGTACCAAGTTCTGAAGCTGAAATTCTTTCTTGCGACTTGATAAAATTCGGGTCCAAAAGACCACCTTGACAAAGCCCCCGGATCCTGAGTAGGCAAAGTCCAGATTTTGAAGAGGCGACTTGGAGAGTCTATCTCGTAGTGAAGAACCCAACGTGGACCCAAAGATGACTATATAAGCCCCAGCTTGAAGAGCTGCTACAGGAGAACCTGGGAGAACCGCTTAGCAAAGCCCCAGCGCGAAGAAATTCAGAGTAGTCTTACAGAGGGGGCACCCATCTTTTCAGACCTTAGTCAACCAGTTACTGTACAAGACTCGGAAATGCTTACGTGCAGGGGCATATCTTTTGAAAGGTGGGAATGTCTCCCGAATTTGTGTATGACACTCTCGCTTTTGGTTTGACTCTTTTGAGAGAGTATAAGCATCACAAGGTGTGGAAAAGTGTATGGAGGCCCCTGCTGACAGAAAGACAGTGTTTGGATCTATTTCCCTATGATGTAGAAAGAGAAGACTTGTCGAGACACTTGAAAACTTGTTTTATTCGTGATGATCACAAGGCTGCTTAAAACCCTTTGTTAATGTTCGGGTTATTCAACTCCTAAATCTGATATGAACAAATATTTTGATTAATCACAAGGAGAAAACCAACTGATATCGAGGATCAAGCTCGGAAAGTGTATAGGGACGATCCTTGATGAGACCGGATTTTTTTTTTTTGAGATTTGTTTGTGATTTCGACCGGACCATTTCGGGGTGCCGACGTTCCCTCCATTATGAAGAGCGCAGGTCGCCGTAGTTCGGGCTTATCCCGAATGAAAAGAGAACGAATGTTGAAGTTCGAGGATCGAGGACCTTTGGGGATTTTGAAGATTTGGAGGATTGAATAACATATCCCCTTAGAGTGTCCATGAAAGACACGGATGCGAAGCTTGATGGGACATCCACGACAAGTGTTTGCGGAGTAGAAATGAATTATGCTCACATGAATCAAATTCGAATTTGCACAATCTTTGATTGGTAATTTTGAGTCAAAATGGATTAGATTCCAATTTAAGCAAGCAATGAAGCGTTAATTTGATTTAGATCTTAAAGATATTATGATGAAATTGCTATCCGATAGGAATTGCGGTTGGGTTTCGGGCTTCGATCGGCCATCGGGTAATTTTGGAAGTTATGACCTCTTAAAGTGAGAGGTCGGTTGGGCCTTTTTGGCCCGAACCTCTAAAAATGAGAGGTTGGCTTGTAGGGATGTGTTTGGGAAATCTATGGCGGGAAGATTGATTGCCGCTAAGAATGAGAGGTCAAATTTTGACTTTGGCCAAAGGCGAGGGTAATGGTAATGGGAATATCCTTTAAAGACGAGAGGATGGCTCGGGATTGATTTAAGGTAATGGTGAGAGGAATATCCAAGCTATTGACAACTTTTCGCGAACTTGCGAGAATTCAGGCTCATTTTTGATCATCGGAGAGCTTCTTGAGAAGTCGGGGATTTTTTGGAATTGTGAGGATCGACAGTCCTTCTTTTTTTTTTTGAAGTTCTTGCTTGAACTATTTCTTTCTTTTTTTTTTTTTTTTTGTTTTTTTTTTTGTTTGTTTTTTTTTGCTTGGAAGGCCTCTGAGGAGTTGAGGATTGTCTTTGTCCTTCCTTCATGGCTTGAGATATTTTGCGCATCGCTGACTCTCGAAGCTAACTTCTTGGGCTCGCTTGGACTTTCTCTCAGTAAGAAGCAAAAATGATGGCTAAACCGGGTTTCAAAACACGCCGATCTTGAAATGAAAGGGTATTGTTTAGTGAGGGTGAGGTAATGGCTTTCCTATGGGTGAAAGGCTTCAACCGCAATCCCTACCGGATGACCTAAACGAGATTAAGTCTTCATTGTTTGCTTAAGCTTTAAATGAGAAAAGATCCATGCAAATTCATCGAGCAACGAGGGGATGATGATGAAAGGGATGTGAGCATATGAGATGCAAGATGGGGAGTTGGTAAGGCCCAATTTGGGAAGGATATCAATTGATTTTCTCACTCCGATTAATTTAAATATTAATCATTTCAAAGTATTAGTGGTTGAAGCGGCACAAGTGATCATTTTGGATAAAACCATTTCAATTAAGTGTAACGTGGGTGCGCAAGTGATGTCTCGAGTCTAGCAAGAAGAGAAAAAAGACTTATATTAAAAGTTAGGCATTTAACCACTATGTCCAAAATGGACTACAACGACAAATGTCCAGAAGGACTTAGGTGAAAGAAAGTACTAGACCCTACGAAGGTTGACTCAAAGACTATTTTAAAGATAGGTAGCCCCAGTCTAGCCGCTCTTTCTTTGTTGAACCATGCATCTATTCTTCGACGCCGGAGGACGGGAGCTATTGCGAGATCTTTCCATCGGGATTTCCTTGGCAATCTCTTTCTTAATCCAAACACTTTCATCGCTGCGATGGCCGATTCACCGACCTCACAAGGGGGCGAGTCAAATTCCATTATGCCCACAAGGCTTGAACCACCAAACTCGATCATGTTGACACTCATGTTGTTAGGGAGCGGGTTATTGATAGTATTAGGCCCTTCGGGCATCTCTAACCTCCCTTGCTCAATCAACCCTTGAATGGCCTTTTTCGGGACGCAATCATCCGTCAGTGCCCATGGTGCGATGAAAGGCACAATGCTTGGAGGTATCCAAAGGAGCGTTGGGGTTTCTTGGGCGATAATTATCCAAAGGCCGGAGCAAACCTTCTTTTACCAATCCTCTAAAGATATCACTTAAAGGCATCCCAAGGTTTCTCAAGTCTTGGAGCCGGGATCTGGATGCATCGAGCTTCTTGGGAACAAAGGAAGTGGCATTGTTACGATCTGTCCCGCGTAGCCGATCGCCTCTTTGCCTTTAGCGAAAGCGAGAGTAGTGTTGGAGGGAGGAGCCCGATATACGTAGGCGGGTGCGGCGGTCAGCTGCGATTGTAAGCCTTTTCAAACTTAGCCCGGAATTAACCATTGCACGCAAGTCGGCGTAGGGGAAGTGGGTGAGGAAGCTCTCAAATGCGGCTTCAAGCATGAGCGAAAGATGTCTAAGCGCTCCTCGTCGGAGGGAGGAATGGCCATTTCACCGAGCTTTAAGTTCCACCTCTTATAGAAATCCCCGATACTCTCATTAGGGTGCTTTGCATTGTTGTTTGCGGAGTCAACTCTGTTTGTCTCCCATTCCAAGTTGGCTTTATACTTATACGTGAAATGCTTGGTAATCTGTTCCCAGTAGCCCTAGCTTGAGTGCAATCGGAAAAACCATTTCAAAGCCCACGACTTCAAAGAGAGACTAAAGTAATCGGCCAACTGGTTTGTGCATCCCTTAGCCTTCATTGCCAAAGTATAGGTGTCCAAGTGAGTTTTAGGGCATGCACTCCCGTCAAACAATTCCAGAGTGGGCATCACAAACTTGTGAGGCGGGGGACAATCGAGTCGGGATCGTAGGCCGAAGAGCGGTGTTCTTTTTGGCGGTCAATTCGGCAATACTGTGCTTTCATTTCCTTGTGTTGCTCCATAAACCAAGCCAATTGGGGATCTAAAGGTGGAGCGGGAATTCTGAGCCGATATTTGAGCTAGGAAGAGGACTAGCTGTTGGTGGTGCATTGGTGGAAGGAATACCATATCCGGAGCATAGGTGAAAACACGTCCTTGGCCCAAATTTCCACAGGGAGTGTAGGTAGGAGCTTGGGCAAAGGGATAGAATCCGGCGACTTCTTTGTTGGCTTCCAATCGGCGGGGAAGATGGAGGCGGATCTGAGGTAGCCGAGATGGCTTGGAATTTCGGAGTGAGACCCATAAGTAGGCTTAAGTGCGGGGCTGCTGTCCCTGGTTGTTGAATTGCATGGTGGTTGTGGCGAGGATGCATAACCGAGAGGATATTGTGGTCCTGGTGATTCGATGAAACCGGGATGGGGGCTTGGTAACCCATCGAACCACTGAGTGATAAATGGATTTGTGAAAGCCGTGTGAGGAGCAACCGAACCAAGTACCATTCGAGGAGGGGCTCGATCGTGGCCCGAACTGCATCGTGGCGGCATTCCAAACCGTGGTTGTGAAGGTCCGGATTGATCGGTTCCAGCTGCGGTGGGATTCCAATCTGCTGTGGCATTCCGAGGTATCCCCAACCGTGAGAGGACATTCCGTACCGACTTTGCCCCAGCTGAGGCGCGTGAACCGATTCGTCCCATCGGCTGCAGGGATCCGGTGGTCGACCCGGAGATCGAGGAGCATGGGTTACGGTAGCACCGAAGGAGGTTGGTAGTGGCATCTTTGGAGCGATCGGGCGACGAAGATTAGGATTGGAGTCTTCCTCTTCTTCCACGGTGAAGGTGCCATCGGGGTTAAGGCTAGCGGCCAGACCATGGCTCTTGATAGCTTCCATGAGGCTGTTCAGTGCTTCTGTCGCACTCTCATACGTTCGCTAACCGATTCCACTTTGTTGTTCGTGCGAGGAGTCCGGGTGGCGGAGTGACGTTGTCCCCCTCGTTACCGGTGATGCGAAATTCGAAACCCGGAGTTGAAACAAACGATGAAGGCGACGATGCACTTGACTCTTCCCAAGCTGATCAAACGGTGACCCGGTGCCCGAAACCCAGCTTTGTGCGGGGCTGCGGGGGAAAGACACGAGGGTTCAGATGGCGGGATTTGAAGGAGGGTAGGTGTTTGGGCTTTAGGCTCATGCAACATGCAGTTATTTGTTCATCTTTACTTAAGACACGCTTTATTAACCTAATCGGTTGGAAAAGATTACTCTTCTTTTTCGCAAACTACCCTGATTCCTGGATCAGTGGGCCCCGTCACTACGTCTATAAGCCCCTCGTATTCCACCTGTATTTCGACCTCCCAGGGTGGACAGCCCCGGGCGAGGGTCCTATAGGGCAAGCGGGTCCCACCGACCGAAAAGAAAAACGATCCTAAAAGTCTGGCGGGTAATCGAGTCTTAACGAGCATTCGATGTAAATTATGGACAAAGCTGACGTCAAAGTCAAGATCGTGTCCGAGGGCTCGACAGAAAGTCGGCATGATTTGGACTGATAAGTGTCCACAATTGATCTTGACTTGTCGTCAGTTAAGCCGTAATTAGGCATGGAATAATCATTAATCCTTGATGACTCAGTGTCAATGCTGGGAGTCAGTGTATAATTTGTGCCAGTCAGAGCCGAAGTCAAGGCGCCGGTCAATATCTTGGTCAAAGTCTGCGGCGGGAAACCGGCATGACTTCGACTGATTAGGGTCCCCGAAAGATATTGAGTCGGGGTGCCGACAAAGGCTTGAAAGGAAAGGTCTATACACAGACAGGGCATGACACAAACCAGACTAAAAACCAACCAGGTCTCGGACAAAGTGTGTCACGGACAAGTGCATGGTCGACACGAGGCTCCATGGGATGTTTGGGTAGTCCTGTGCTCGTTCGAGAGGCGTAATAAGACCAAACGGACCGCGACAAGGATTTCCCCGGGTTAGGGACGTAGTGTGCAGTGTACGGTCACGTGCGCGTAGTGTGCAAGCAGTCTATCTTCTTTTTCTGAGTAAAATAGAGATTTTTTATGTGTCTTAAAAGGCATGATGCATGATTCTTTTTTTTGAAAATTTCTTTTTTTTGAAAATCCCTTTTTTTTTTTGAAAAATTTTTTTTTGAAATTTTTTTTTTTTTGAAAATTAATGAACACATAAGCACATAATCACAAAAATTCCAACAGTTAGGGACATGATTTCCGACAGTCAAAATTTTGACTTTTTCCGAGGCGGCCAAAACAAACACGAAAATGTGCAAAAATCAACACACACAAAACAAATGATTTCAAATGTCGGGACGGAAGCTTGACCCTCAAAATTTTTTCTTTTTTTTTTTTGAAAAGATAAAACTTGTTTGTCCCCAGCGGAGTCGCCACTGTGATGTACCCGATTTTTTTTGTGAAAATCAAAACGGAGTCACCACGCCATTTTTGTTTTAAGGGCCAAAACTTTGAAAAATGCCCGAGATCAGAGATTTAGGTTCGGAGGTCATGTTACGCGTCGGGAAGGACGTTAGTGTGCACCCGGCGCGCCTCGCAAAAACGAGTCTTCCAAACATTCAAAATCCTTTGTTGTGTGTGTGTGTGCGTGTATGTTGCTTTGGCCAAAATAAGTTGAAACTGAGGAAAGTAAAAATTGGGAACTCTTTTTAAGGCTTTAAACTGATCCCATGATTTTTTGGATGATTTTTGGGTTGAGATTTGGAACTCAAAAGATTTTTGGAAGTTGAAAACCATTCCTGCCAGAATGAAAAAGACAGTTGACCCTTGACTTTGAAATGGACTTTAGGGCTTGAAAGCTCCAGAATCTGGGAAAAGTCCGGGAATGAAAGTTGCTTAAAACACCTTAAATAGGGTTTCTACGAAAGAATTTTTCATTTTGGATAAGATTTGAGGGGTCAAAACCTTCTGGAAATCTCAGATATGAAATCTGGATTTCCAGAAACTGATGAACTAGCCTTTAAAAGAAAATTTGAAAAAAGGAGTTTCACTCACACAAAAAATAAAGTAAAAATATGTCTGGAAATATCTGGATGTTGGCTACAAAAAGTATTTTGTAGTCAACACCAAATTCCAAGTTTCTGTATGTCCAAAAAATAGGAAAATGGACTGAGATCTCAGAACAATGCTACTGGACAGCAAGATGTTCTTGAGGGAAAATGTGGTTTTTGGGGGATTTGCATCTATGTTCACCCCATTTTCATCCCTAGACTTGATTCCACTACTTTTTTTTAAGTGGTTATCATATTCAAGTCATCCTTGGGGAATTTTATGGGGTTTAAACATGTCCTTTGCAAAGGGAAAGGAGATATTTTGTAGAAATGAAATTAAAGAGACAAATCAACTAGAGATTTAAAATGTGGACCATTTGAGATGGTCATTCATGAAGATGAACTTCAAGATGACCATCTTGGGTCAAAACTTAAGTTAAACTAGACATCAAGTAGATCCAAGTAAGAAGAACAAGATGAACAAGAGGTTAAAAGAGGATTTTAGGGTTTTGAGAAGGAGGACTTTACCAATGGTGACACCCTATCTTCCTAGGCTTGGAATTTGACATGAGGAGTATCAAGATTTGGTGTTTGGCTTGAGGAGTATCAAGGTTTGGTGTTTGGATTTGTGTTTGGAGTGAGATTGGGAAAGATTCAAGAGAAAATGGTGGCAATCTATGGATTCCCACTGTTTTCTCTCTATATTTCGCCAGAGTTTCGTTGCTGTGATCAAATTGTCTCTTGTAAACTGAGAGAGGAGGGTTCAATTTATAGGACACTGTGAGTGTCAATCATATCCGCGCGGATAGGGTTCGACGCGTGCACTTTGTTCATCTCTACGGTGTAAGTACATTGGACAGAGGAATATTTTCAGAAAATTCAAACTGATTGCTGTTTTTCAACTTTCTTAATTCGGATTTTTCCAATTTCTTTTGCTTTTTGAGATTCTTTTCTTGGTTTAACTTTAAATGGCAATGCCCATTTTACCCTTACTTTGTTAGAAAAGTTAGGAGTGTTAGGAATGTTAGTAATGTTATAACTTTCGTTAATTTTCTAACGAAAATGCTAACAAGCTCAAATTGGAGCACTTACAAGGTTCCTCAGCAAAAAATACGTATGGATTGGTCTTAGACTTAGAAACATCCATAGTTGCTAGTTTAGATAGAACATCTGCGATTTGGTTGTCTTCCCTGCCTATTTGTTTGAGTTCAAAGAATTCCATCTTCTTTATCATGTCTAAGACAAGGTCCCTATATTTGGTAAGGGTGGGGTCTTGGGTGTTATACTCTCCCTTTACTTGCTTGACAACGAGTTGGGAGTCACAGAATGCTGCCACCTTGGTTGCTCCGTAGAAGGAAGCCAACTAAATACCAAATATTAGAGCTTCATATTCAGCTTGATTGTTAGAGGCAGGGAACTTGAATCGGATGATGTCTTGCATGGTGTACTCTCCTTCCGGACTTGCTAGTACAACTCCTGCTCCGCTTCTTTCCTTTGTAGCCGACCCGTCTGTGTACAAGATCCAACAGTTGGATGGGAGTTCGATGGGAGGCTCTTCCTCCTCCGCAGCGTTTTGCTTATGGGAAGTGGGGAGGTGCTCACCCATAAAGGCGGTCTCAACCATGAAGTCAACCAAAGGCTGTGCCAGGAGGATCTTCCTTGGTTGGTAAGTAATATCAAACTCAGTAAGAGCGATAGACCAATTCAAGAGACGTTCGGAGCCATCCAACTTGTGCAGGATCTTCTTCAATGGTTCGTTGGCGTATACAGTGATAGGATGTGCAGAAAAGTAGGCCGGATTGGCGGAGCTCTACTTCTCTTTGGACCTGTACAGCCGGAACAAGGCTGCTTCCATGGACTGTTTCTCCTTTGCCCTTGAGGTAGTCTCCTTTTCTTTTCTCTTTATTTTCTTGTCTTGAGACTTTTATGAAAGAGAAATGACCCTTTTTTGATGTTTTGAACATGCAGTGCAGTTACGTGAGGTGATCGGGTTCTTTCCGTGGAACCAACAGAGCGATATCACCATCTTCCCTGCTATGGTTATTTGGAGGGAGATGCGAGGGATAAGTTCACGGGAAAGACCCGGATTACTTTTGATTACAAGATGGTGAGGCCGGTCATCAACGGGGATGGGCACGACGGAGTGGACTTCTACCCTTGGGCGGAGTATCCGGAGATTTTGCTGGGAGATGCCATTGAGGCGACGAGGCAGCGGAGATGGCTCACTGGGCTGACATGTGATGTCATATATTTGGGGGACCGTTTCTCGAGGCAGCATGGCCATGTCCCTCCATTGGGCGCTATTACTCCTCGGGATCCTCCGGCACGGATCTTTGCGGCCCGTGGATTGGCCGGAGGATGAGATTGCTAGGTACCGGGCGGGCGTGGCCGCCGAGGAGTACTTTGACATGGATACCCCCTACGCTGTGTTTGTGGAGCGGCGGCGAGGACGCCACGAAGCTAGTGAAGGCGGCGGTCACTCGGGGATATGGGGAGGATGAGCCTGCGACCCGCCAATCCCTCCTGCGCATCTGTCATATGTGGTCCATGGAGTTCCGAGGAGGATGAGGATTCCTGTCCTCAACACTAGGGAGCCCCAAGTATACCACTGCCGCTTTGACAAGCCTTTGTAAGTATACTTTTAGGGTCTTTCCCTTTTTCGGCTTTCTTTGCTTTTTTGCAATTACGAGATTTTACGAGATTTTTCGAGATTTTTCTCTTCTTTTTCTCGGTTCCGGCTCGCACCTATGACAGATTGATCGGGCGGAATAGGGGCTGGAAGGACATGTGTCGGTCCCTTCGAGGAAGGCGGCTGCGCTTCAAAGGCGGCGGCGGACGCACAGAGCCCGGGCGCAAGAGACGGCATGTCGGGGCACGGCGTCTACCTCATCGGCCTCGGAGTACTCTTCCGAGTGCCATGCCTCGGGGCGGGGACCCAACGCCGACATTCTCGGGAGCAAACTGGCTGAGTACGGGCACGATAATGTCCATTTGTCTGATGTGAGCGACCAGGAGGACTTGATGAGGGAGGCTAGCGTCTACGAGCTGAGCAGTGATGAGGAGGAGGAAGAATCAAAGGCCTAGGAGGTCTCTAGAGTGGAATTAGGAACAAAACAAACAATTAACACATTTGATGCACACTTTGTTTATTTTTTTGCTTTATTTGGGCGCCGATGGGGCGAAGACATTGTATTAATGCTTTATTTACTTTTCCTAATTTGTGCTTTTTAAATTTGCATATTATCTGAGCCTCGGGGCAGCTTTTTGCTTGGAATTGGGGAAATTTGGCCCAGGCCAAAATGATTTATAATGGTATATAAATGCTTGAATGGCTTCTGGATATGTTTTTGTACAGGTTTTGGTTGAAAAAGTGGGGTGAAAACTCCCTTGGGCAGCAACTTGGTTGCTGCAGATTTTTTTTTTTTTTGCAGATGGCTAATGTAGCCGTGCGGTTTTGTCCAGAGGGCAAATGAAGCCGTGCGGCTCACAGTTCTGTTTGAACTGGTTATTTTCTGAATAAAAGCAAGGCTTGGCCATTTCATTTCATTTTCAACTTAGACTTGTCCCAATTGTTCCCAGAGCACATTTTGGACTTAAAGACACCATCTTTGGTCATTTTGCAATGGAGAAGCCCGTCAGATTGCAAAGGGGGAAGCGAGACCGTTTTCTGTCCGATCTTCAATCTTGGGTGAAGCACAACTTCCAATCTCACAAGGGGCTGCTTGATTCTTCCTTCAAGATCAAGTCTTTGTGGCATTTGAGGGATCTCCCGCCCGATTGGGACCTTTTGAGAGCAGCAGCAAGGTTTTGGGACGTCCGGAGACATGTTTACTGCTTTTCTTACAACGAGATTGTCCCAACGCATGAAGACTTCCGAGCCTTGATTGGGGGTCCCGAAATTGAGGCTATATCTATTCCGCTGGTTGGAGACGTGCCGGTGGCGATAAAGCTTGCATCTTTTCTGCAGATTTCTTTGGAAGAGGCTGAGGGGATGATGATAGCCCCGGACAGGATTGACCTTTACGGTATCCGGGCGGGTTTGGGTCTCCGGCTATGGCTGCGACCACGGTGGCTATGGATGCCTTCATTCTCTGCATATTTTCGCTTTCACGTTCACTTTCGCCGAGTCCGCTGGGGATCTGTCATGGCGGTCTTTTAGACATGGTCGAGGCTGCGAGTGGGAAGGATATTGTCCCATTGGTTTTGGGAGAGACATTGCATGGCATCGATAGGATGGCTAGGGGAGACCATTTCATGAGTGCAGGAGTCCGGTGCATGCGACTTTGTGGGCTGCGGGAGAGGCTCGGGGCTTTGCCGGGGGCTTTGCCGACTCGGTGCCCTTGGGTGATTTCTCGGAGAGGTGCACCGAGGCAACGGGACCGGGGTAGGCTGGAGGCGACGATGGCTAGGCTATCCACTTCGGACATCCGTTGGTGGATACCTCATTGGAGATTGCGGACCCGGGAGGATATTTCGGGAGTCTTATCTTTGTGAGGGTTCCGGGGTTCTGTGGTCATCCTTCTACATTCCTGCTTGGTATCCGGGCGGTTTGGAGCTTTACGGGAGCCATTGAGCGATTGGGAGGACATCCGGACCATGGAGGTGGTGCCATTGGACATGAGAGATCCGGCCCGGCTTCTCATTTTTCTCGAGGCTTGGACATATGATGCTTTCCCACCCGGGGCTATCTTCGGGAGCGGGAAGAGTACCATCTTGACCACCGTCTACTTGGGTAGTACGAGAGGGAAATGGGAGCGACTCGAGGTCATTACAGGGAGAGACGTCGGGCTTTATTGGGAGGCGGCGCTGACTCGAGTAGGACTACGAGGGAGGCGAGGCTAAGGCGAGTCGCCATAACCCGGTCGGGTGACACGATCGGGGATATGGAGGCTCGATACAAGAGATTGTCAGAGGTCGCTCCTTTGGCGAGGCTCGGAGGGAGGAAGTGCGGACTCGTGCTCGTGTAGAGAGGGCACTTATTGACACGGGTTTGATAGAGGCTCCAGTGAGGATACCGGAGATCGGGATAAGGGATCCCGACCTTATAGAAAAGAAGAGAAAGAAAACTCGACGAGGTCGAGGTAAAGGGAAGAAGACCAAAGAACACTCAGCGAATGACGGCGACGGATCTTTTCTTAGGATTCCCTTATTGCCATTTTGCAAACACATTAGTTTATTTAGGCTTTTTTGTATTTTAGATCTTTGTAGCGGAGTTAGCGAGTCAAGAGTAGACCGTGCTTGAACTCATCAAGAAGTTTTTAACTTGTAATGAACAAGAAATATTATCTTAGAAATTAATCAAGACACAGTTCATGGAAATTCAAATGTCGTATTGATTGGGACCCGTTTTATGAAAACTGAAATACCCTTTATTATTTAGGACGCACTTCATGGAAGCTTTATTGTCCTTTTTATTGTTTAGACCGAACCATATATGGCTGCCTACGTTCCCCTTTTACAAGAAAGACTAAGGGGCTCGGGTCTTCGTAGTTCATTACAGTGAACTATATATATTTTTTTCTTTCTCTATTCTTTTATGTGCGGCCACTGTTTTTGCCTAGACCGCCCTTTTTGGGGTTTTCGGCCTAGTGGGCATTACTCTTTTTGCACTAAGATTTTTCTTTTTTTTTTTATGTGCAAGCCTGTCTTTTGCCTAGACCGCCCTTTTTGGGGATTTTCGGCCCTAGTGGGTATTACTCTTTTTGCACTTTTTTTTTTTTTTTTTTTAGACATAGTATCTTTTGAGCTTATCACCGTTATTTGGGTGGACAAAGGGATTGCCGTCCAGTGCAAGCTTCATGGCTCCTCCCGATAGTATCTTACGCACCACATAAGGGCCGATCCAAACGGGTTCCCATTTTCCCGGGGGTTGTCTGCGGTAGGGGCTTCACTTTCAATACTAAGTCACCCTCTTTGATGTCTACGGCCTTAACCTTTTTGTCAAACGCTGCTGGCCATCCGCCTCTGGTAGGCTCGGGTGTGTTCCATGGCTTTTAGCCTTCTTTCGTCAAGCGGGGCCAACTCATCATGCCGGCGCAACCATTCTACTTCATTGACACTATTTTCCGGGAGGACCCTTAATGACGGGATTTCCAACTCCACTGGTAACACTGCTTCCATCCCGTAGGTTAAGGCAAAAGGAGTTTCTCCTGTAGGCCGTTTACGACAGACGTTACGCCCAGCCCCAGGAGTGCCAAGTGCGGCTTTTCGGGCCAATCACGACCACGGGTGGCCATTTTCCGGATGATCCGTTCGAGCGTCTTATTAGCGGCTTCCACGGCTCCATTAGTCGAGGTGCATGCGGAGACGACTTGTGGCGAGTGATTACGAATTACGACGGCAACCTATCGCATTCCCCTTCAAAGTGCGACCCATTATCGGAAATGATCTCGTTGGGCACCCCATATACGCACATTATGTTTTCTTTGATGAATTGGGCCACTTTTGGAAGTGAGGACCTTGTAGGACTTGGCCTCTACCCACTTGGTAAAGTAGTCGATGGCTACTAGCACAAATTCATGTCCATTGCTTCTGCCTTGGGGGCTATTTTCCCTATCATGTCACTACCCCAAGTTGCAAACGGCCCAGGAGTCGTCATGCAGTACAGGTCATGAGGCGGGAGATGGTTGAGGTTGGCAAACCGCTGGCACTTGTCGCATGCTTGGACGTCTTGGACACGATCTGTTTCCATGGAAATCCGGTAGTAACCCATTACGAGGATCACTTGCATCGGGGCTCGGCATTCATATGAGGACCGCGGGGACCATTGTGGACTTCGGTCATCAACTCTTTGGCCCTTTCGTGAGTGACGCACAAGAGGAGTGGTCCTTGGTACCGCTTCTTGTATAGGTTGCCTCCTAGAATGACATAATGGGAGGCCAACCTTTTCGGGGCTTGTAAGCTCTTGGTTCGACTCCTTCTTTTGGTCTACCTTCTTTGTCTCGAAAGGCGACTCTCCATCTTTGAGGAACTGGTAAATTTGATTGTACCGGGGTTCCTTTATAGGCTCGGGTCCCAGGTCTACTTCACAACAAGGCTGGGGCTTCTCTTCTACCCACTCGGAAGGGTTTTATGGCTTTTCCCTCGGGGATCTCTACCAATGAGGCTAGAGTAGCTAGGGCATCTGCGAATCTGTTCTTTTCCCTTGGCAAGTAGTGGAAGGTCACTTCTACGAAGCTGTCCGATCCAACTCCTCCATATGGGCATGATACCGCTGCGGGTTAGGGTCCACAGTCTTCCACTTGTTGGAAACCTGGTTGATGATCGAAGTGAGTCTCAGTAAACTTCTAGCTCCTTGACGTTCCTTTCTAAGGCGGCTTCCAAACCGGCAATGCGAGGCTTCGTACTCGGCAACATTGTTCGTGGCGGGGAAGTTCAACTTGAGGGCTATGGGTGTATGCTCATCTTTCGGATCGACCGGTAGCATCCGATACCGTTTCCTCTTTTGTTAGCGGCTCAGTCAAAGAACAATTGCCATCGGTTTCGGGCTCATTGCAAAGATCCCTTCATCCCGGGAATTGGGGTTCGGGCCCTCTGTCTTCATTCTTGGGGAAGTTTGCCGGGTGGTCGACAACGCTTGACCCTTGATGGCCTTTACAGTCACATAGTTGATGTCGTACTCTGCTAAGAAGAAGGACCACTTTGCTAGACGCATCGAGAGGGAAGGCTTATCAAAGATGTACTTGATGGGGTCCATTTTTGAGACCAAATTCACGGGGTGGGCTTGCATATAATGCTTCAACTTGCCGACTACCGGACCCGATCCTGCACGAGTCTTTTCACATCTTTGAGTAATTGAGCTCACTTCCACTGTAGCTTCCAGTGACAAAGTAAATGGCATTCTCTACCCGAGAGTCTTTCTTTTCTGAGCAAGCATAGCCCCAAGCCGTATCGGTGACGGTGAGATAGAGCGAGAAGAGGTTTACGTCTATGTGGGGGCATAGTGCGGAGGATGTACCAAGTATGCCTTGATGCGGTCAAAGGCATCCTGGCATTCTTCGGTCCATTACGTGTCTACGTTCTTCTTCATGAGCTTGAAGATGGGCTCGCACATAGTGGTCAGCGATTGGCAAACGGGCGATGTCTTTGCGGTTTTCCCATAAAGCTCTTGACTTACATGCAGGTCCAGAGGTGGCCTCATATCCATAATGGCTTTGATCTTTTGGGGGTCAACTTCGATACCTCGCTCCGTGACCATATACCCAAGCACTTTTCCCCTTGTCACTCCGAAGGTGCATTTAGCGGGGTTTAGTCTCATGGAATGTTGTCTCGGCCTCTCAAAGAACTTCCGCGAGTCAACAAAGTCTTTGCCCGTCCTTGCCTTTGGAGTGGATTATCATGTCGTCTACATAGACCTCAATCTCCTTGTGGATCATGTCATGAAAAAGCGCGGTCGCCCCTTTGGTAAGTAGCCCCGGTATTCTTAAGCCCAAATGGCATCACTTTGTATAACGATAAGTTCCCCACGGTGTGGTGAAGGTATCTTTTCTTGGTCTTCCTCGGCCATCTTGATGCAGTTGTAGCACAAAGCCATCGACGAAGGATTTGACTTCGTAGTTGGCGGTGGAGTCCACAGGGATGTCTATGTTTGGCAAAGGGTAATCGTCCTTGGGGCGGCCTTGTTTAGATCTCGGAAATCCACACGGCGGCGCACCTTCCCATTGGCCTTGGTGACGGTCACAATATTGGATAACCATGTCGGATATTCGATGACTACGATGAATCCTACCCGCAGTAGCTTCTCAATTTCTTCTTTGACTGTAGAGACCATTACGGCTTGATCTTCCTCGGTTTCTATTTCTTGCGGCTTAGCATCTGGTGCTAGAGGGATTACGTGCTCTACTATCGAACTGTCTAGCCCGGCATATCCTGTATGACCATGCAAACACGTCGACGTATTCCACTGAGCGGATCGATCGGTCTGTCCCGTTCAACCCCCTGGAAGAAGTTTCCGATCTGTGTCTCTTTAGGTTCCTCGACGGTACCCAAGTTCACACTTGTCAAAACCTCCTCGGCGGCTTGGGCCCGGTTTTCCTCTTTTACGAAACACTTGCTTAAAGATTTCTTTAATGTATTGTTCATTTAGTGTGTTTGCATCTTGTTCAAATGATTCATTATTAAGCTGTTGTTAAGTTTTGAGTTAATTTATCATTTGTTAAGTTGGCAATAAGAGGATACTCGAGAAAGATCTGTCATTTCATTCAAAATAAGGGGAAAGATGACATCGATTACATTTTGATAGTCCTCGGGCGTGAGGCCTTCGGATGACTCGGAAGGGCTGGAATTCAAAGATTCTGACTCGGCGAATAGACACTACGACTCTGGACCCTACACTACTTATTGACTCGAGGGTGGCTTGACAAGGGTTGGACCAGGGATCTCACTCCTTCTTGCTTTGTTGCCACAGGGAGTAGCGGTCTTGTCGGCGTTCTTCGAGAAAGTTGGAGACTTCAAATTGATCAAAAACTTGCCGGAAATCATTGACGGGCCGGTGCAGGTGGAAAGATAGTGAGGGGAGCTAGAGTAGCTTGATGCAATCTCTCGGCGAGCTCGTCCGTGACAAGCTGGGCTCATTGGTGAAGAGTCGGCTCATCTTATCAATGCACCGCGATAACTCATTTTCTCTTTCTTGATCTTGGACACCACGACCTTGTCGGTATAGCCAACGGGAGGGTTGGCACGGATAATGCTTGATGAAGTCTTCTTCGAGAGGATCTTAATTCTTCCTTGGCGCTACGTATTGATAGGCTTTACGTATTACGCTTCTAGATACGCTAGCTTCTCATTGAACTTCACGATGGCCACAAATTCAGCACTTTACGCTTCAAGAGGATCACTGTTCATGGGGGTATCGAGTGGGTGTGCTTTGAATGATGGGTTCCTTGGCGGGTACATTTGGCATAGGCGACATAATGTCGAACTTGCCCGAAGGCTCCCCTAGAGTTCCGACGCTCTTGTCTCAGGCTTCATACCTTTCCTTTAACTTCATTTGTGTGGACTTTCTCTTCTTCTTCTTTCTCGAAGGAGCGTCTTCATTAATCCATTCTTGATACTCATACTCCAGGACGGTCCTCACGATCGCATACATCATACCATATGTGAGGCTTGGGCTGAGCTGGGATGGCCTCTCCGACTACTTGGTCATTACCATTGTTGACTACCATGTTGGCCATTTTGACAAAAGGCACAAGCGAGGATTACAGCGAGTTCGAGAATTCTGCGCTAACAAGTCGGACCCGGTGTTCTCACCCACTTCTTTCTCGCTGCGGGAAAGGGATAGGAAAGGTTTAGACTCGGGGTAGGTGTTTGAGTGAAGGCTCGGGCAATATGCAAATTAGAATCTTCCGAGTTTACTTAAAACGGTGTCTTTTATTAATATCTATTTGGTTGGAAAAGGGGTTTGCCCTTCTTTTTCGTAACTACTCTAGATCCTGGATCGGTGGGTTCCGTCACTACGTCTATAAGCCCCTCGTATTCCACAGTATTTCGACCTCCCGGGGTGGACGGCCCGGGCGAGGGTCTATAGGGCACGCGGATCCCACCGGCCAGAGAGTAAAGAACGCTCTAACGGGTCTAGCGGGTCATAGGAACTTTCAACGCACGAGCGATGCGGATTATAGTCAAGGCAATACCGAGAAAGTCTCGTCTTTACGCCTTGATAGAATTTTGGCGAGAATTTCGCTTGAGCGAATGACGTTTTGACTTTCGGTAATGTCCGAGAAGATAATAGGCATGGGTCGGGCGGCAAAGCCGGATGACACGGTGTCACATTGAACTTCGTTGCATACGCCGGGCGTGAGTTAGAATCGAAGTCAATCTTAGGGTCAAGATCTTGCCAATTTTTCCTTGTCGGAATTTTAGCGAGCTTCGCTTGAGCGAAAGATCTTTTGATTTGTTGGCAAAGACTCGGTCTTGACTCTTACGCATTCCGTGCGGGTCAAGGTCAATAGTCAATGTCGGAGTCGAGATCTCGCCAATTTTTCCTTGTCGGAATTTTGGCGAGTTCCTCTTCCGTTATGAACTAAGGCTTGACCTTTACGAGGGTATGCAAGCTGGGCTATATGACACGGACTAGACCAAAAACCAACCAAAAGTCACGGTTTTTGAAACGTGTGACACGGGTGTGCATTGGTCGACATTTGTGCCATGGGGAGGTTGGGATGATTCCGTGCGCGCCGGGAGCATCGTAAGGCTGTCCGTGACTGCATGGAACCACCCTCGGGTTTGAAGGACGTGCGTGCAAAGTGTACGGGATATATCAGTGCGCGTAGTGTGCGGTCTCCTAAAAATGTTCCTTTTTGAGTTAAAACAGAGATTTTCATAAATGTGTTTTAAAGGAATGATTTTCGGGACGGGAAAATGCGACACATAAGCACGTAAATTTTAAGAGCCCCGGTCGGTCATGGAGTGAGTAGCCCCAAGCTGCTAGGGGCCAGTTAACCATGATTTTTCCTGGTGGAATTGCCACCGAGGTCGCCCGGTCGAGAATCCAAGGAGGATTGAGCCGTACGCGCATGGATCAATTTTCCAGGTTCCACTCCTTTTGCTATTTTTCGGGTTGTTTCCCGTTCAAAGTATGCACAGATTCCAAGATGCAAATGATTCAATGCAAGGTAAAGAAAGCAAGCACGATTAATGAAATCGGCGACGGGAGTCTAACCCGCTCAAAGGGAAAAGCTTTCTTTTATTTTTCAAAAAAAAAATTTTCGAAAAGGGATACTGGTACGTGGGATTGTTAAACCACCGGTTATCCCAACTCCCACATCAGGGAGTGTACAGGAAGGGCAAGTGGTTTTCACCTATATACCGAGTATCGATTTTTTGTCTTGAAAATAAAAGCTCTTCTCCTTTGGGATATCCCCAGCGGAGTCGCCAAACTGTGAATGTGTGCCCAAATTTTTGTGTTTGTTGGATTCACGCGAGTTTGAAGACATCCGGTTTAATTTGAAAAACGGAGTCGCCAAGCCATTTTGATTACCTCAAAACTTTGAAAAAAAGGTTTTATGGATTCGGAGGTTAAGTTACCCCTTGGGAAGAACGGATCGTCGTTCACCCAAGGTGCCTTGCCGGAGCAAGTCTCCCAAGATCCCATTAATCGTGCTTGCTTGCGTGCTTTCTTGTGTGCATGTGTTTGAAAATAAAGGGGAGGGAATGTCCCAAGTTGTCTTCCGGACGTACAAACCATTTGTTGGTTGTCGCTCGGGATTTCTTGGATTTTATGTATTCGGGATTATGATCCCGTCCTCATCTTAGGCTTGTGATCATCGCATTTTTGGACCTTGGGACTTGCGTGATCGAGAGAATGACTCTCTTTATAGTCAAAGATGAGGTTCTTTAGAAAAGGAGGGTCCTTAGCCCATCAATCCTACACTTTAAGATGGTCGAGCTCGTATAGATGCTTCATACTCATCTTAAGTGATAATCAGAGACATAGGGTTCAAAGGTGTCCCTTTCTAAAGAGATTATGAAACATTTATGGAAGGAACGATGTAAAGATAGGATCTTTTACACCGGTCCGTTCCGAGGTTACTAATGGGGACATGGGGGAATGCATGTAAAAATGACATTTTTAATGAAAAGATGACATTTTTGGGTTGCAAATGATGCATTTGATTTAAAGAAATGTTCTTTATTGCAAAGGATGCATAAAGACATGATTTTTATGCAAATGATGCATTTTTATGAAGAAATTGGAATTCAATATGCAAAGGATGCATAAAGATTGCATTTTGAAAAGCATAGGATGCTAGTTTATGGTAAAGACATGATCTTTAAAGCAAATGATGCTTGGAAAAGGTATTTTGAATGCAAAGGATGCATTTTTATTGAAAAGATTTGATTTTTATATGCAAAGGATGCATAAAGATGACATTTTTATTGGAAAATAGGGGTTTTAGGTGCAAAGGATGCACCTTTATGGATAAAGACTACATTTTTAATGGCAAATGATGCCTAATGCATGCAAAGGGGAAGGGGGAATACAAAGATATGATCTTTAATCTACCAAGTCCCAAGCAAGATAAAAGCAATGCAATGAGCAATTATAGAGCAATTAAGATGCAAGGTTAGGGCGTGCGAGGTTACCAATGGCTTCCTTTTCTTCTTTGGATGAAGCTAGGAGGAGAGGATTGATCTTGGGATCTTCAAGGAGGAGGGAGGTGACTTCTTGGCCTTCTTCTTCACCTTCTTGGACTTCCAGCTATTCTTGGGAGGATTTTCTTCGTATTATGAGAGTATTATGCTCTTTTGTTTATGATTAAAATGGGTAGAGGAGGGCTCTATTTATAGGCAGTCTGGAAATCGCCAATGAAGCCGTGCGGCTAGGGACCTCGAGCTAATGCAGCCGTGCGGCATTATCCCTTGTGACTCAGCATTTCTAGAACCATGCAAGGTGGCAATATCTAGAAGCTTCCTCCCAATTAAGAAAAACGTGTTTCTTAATTGGGAAGGCTCCCTTTCAGCCTTTTATTCAATTTGGAACAGTTCCGGAATATTTCCGGAACACTAGGAAGGTCCGGGGAATTACCGGGAAACTTACCGAAATTGTCGGGAAATTTAACCGGAAGGCATGAGCCAGATTTGGGTACTTACAATGCCGGATTTTTCCTTGAATTTCTTCAGGAATACCCGTTATGCTGCCCAAATTTCTCCAAAAATTGGGATTGCTCGTCCGTCCCATAAATGCTTAGGTTTTATTTAGGTATTATTGCCTATTATTAATTCTTAACCAATACATTTGGTGTATTTTTAGATGGTATTTCCCTAGGTTCCCCCGAGGTCTAGATTGCGAGAAATAAAGGTTTCCCCCTTTTCCAACCGTTCATAGGACTTAAAAGACACCGATTTTTACTTGAACATTAATAAGGTGTTGCACGAGTCCGTCTCCTTTCCCGTTCTTCCCTCTCCCATACCATCTCAAGGTCCTCTATCCTCCGCCTTATACACCTCTCCGCCTATACAAGGTCATGGCAAGTTGGGTGCGTACTCCTGCCCCGGCGCTCGTTTGGTCCGTATTCCCTAGGCGGAAGCAGTTCAAGTACCCGAGGGGTCGTCCATCTGATTCGAAATCCAAAATGCTCGGTGCAAAGAAGATTATGGCCCTCCAGTCTGGAAATTCCTAGCCCATGGGTCCGTAGAGTACAAAGGGTGTGTCCATCGAAAAGTTGTGTGCTATCCTTGAAGTCGCTTTTCCTTGTGAGCGGGAGGCCCGGTTGCTTGCTCAGATTGCTCAATCTAAGGAAGACGATTTGTGAATGATAGAAAGATCGAGAAGGGTCCTCACCCCATCAATGTCAACGATGCTTTTCCTTCCATCCGGAGTTAATGCAGACAATCAGTCTTCGTAGGTTCTAGAATGTCCTTTTCGGGCATCGAGTCTGTCAAGTCCAAGTTGGACCAGCTTTTGCTTTGCAGTAATAAAAATCTTTGTTTTTGTTCTTGCTAGACTCGAGACATCATTTGCACACCCACATTACACTCAATTGAAATGGTCTTATTCTATATGATCGCTTGTGCTGCTCAATCACTGATGCATTGAAATGACTAATATTTAAATTAATCGGAGTGAGAAAATCGACTGATGTCCTTCTCAAAATTGGGGCTTACCAACTCCCCATCTCGCATCTCATATGCTCACATCTCTTTCATCATCCTCATCATCTCGTTGCTCGATGAATTTGCATGAATCTTCTTCAAGTAAGCTTAAGCAAGCGTTGAAGCCTTAATCTCGTTTAGGTCATCCGGTAGGGATTGCGGTTGAAGCCTTTCACCCTAGGGAAGCCATTACCTCACCCTCACTAAACAATACCCTTTTATTTCAAGATGGGCATGTTTTAAAACCCCGTTTAGCCATCATCTTTACTCCATGCTAAGAGAAGTCCAAGCAATTCCAAGAAGTTAACTTCGAGAGTCGGCGGTGTGCAAAATACTCAAGCCATGAAGGAAGGACAAAGATAACCATCAACTCCTCAAGAGGCCTTCCAAGTTATTAAAAGAAGGATTTCAAATCCTCGCAAATCAGCAAGAATCCTCAATGTCTCAATAGGCTTTTCAAAAGAAGGACTTTAGATCCTCACAACTCAGTAAAGGTCCCCGACTTCTCAAGAAGCTCTCCAATGTTCAAAAAGGAGCCTGAATTCTCACAAGTTCACAAAAGTTCTCAATAGCATGGACTTCCTCTCACCAACACCTACCTTGACCAATTCCAAGTCATCCTCTCGATTTTAGAGGATATTCCCATTACATTGATTAACCCCAAGCCATCCTCTCTTTCTTAGAAGATATTCCCATTACCATTACCCTTGCCTTTGGCCAAAGTCAGAAATTGACCTCTCATTCCTAGAGGTAACCAATCTTCCTCGCTATAGAAATCCTAAACACATCCTTAAAAGCCAACCTCTCATCTTTAGAGGTTCAGCAGCAAAAAGCCCAGCCGACCTCTCATCTTAAGAGGTCATGATATCCCAAATCACCCGATGGCCGATCGAAGCCCTGAAACCCAGCTACAATCCCTATCGGATAGCAGTTCCATTCTAATCTCTTCAAGATCTAAATCAGACTAATGCTTCGTTACTTGCTTAAGATGAAACCTAATCTATTTCGGTTCAAGATCATCAATAAAAGATTGTGCGAATTCAATCCATTCATTCGACACTTCATGTGAGCATATTTCATTTCTCCTCCGCAAACACTTGCCGTGGATGCCTCACTGGGGCTTCGCATCCGTGTCTTTCATCGACACTCCAAGAGGATATGTTTTTCAATTCTCCAATTCACAGAAAAAAAATCCTCAAAGGTCCTCAGAATCTCGAATTTTCGCATTCCTTTCAATCGGGATAAGCCCGAACTACGGCGACCTGAGCTCCTCGCCAAGAGGGGAACGTAGGCAACCATAACTGGTCCGATCGAAATCACAAATAAATCTCAGAAAATCCGGTCTCCTCAAGGGCCGTCCCTATATACAGATCCTCCATTCCATATTTCCGAGTTTGATTCTCGATAACAGTCGGTTTTCTCCTCAGGATTAATCAAAATATTTGTTCATATCAGGATTGGTGATTGAATAACCCGAACATCAATAAAGGGTTTTAAGCAGCTTTGTGATCATCACGAATAAGACAAGTTTTCAAGTGTCTCGACAAGTCTTCTTCTCTACATCATAGGGAAATAGAGCCAAACACTGTCTTTCTGTCAGCAGGGGCTTCCATACACCTTTCCACACCTTGTGATGCTTATACTCTCCCAAAAGAGACAAACCTAAAGCGAGTGTGTCATACACAAAACCGGGATCCGTTCCCACCTTTCGAAAGATGTGCCCCTGCACATAAACATTTCTGAGTCTTGTCCATTGACTGATTGACTACGATTTGAATGATGGGTTACCTCATTGGCCACAAGATGACTCTGTTTGCAATAAGGCTGCATTGGATCTCTTCAAGCTGGGGCTTTGTCAAGTTGTTCTCTCAGGCTCTGTACCAGATTCCCTCAGGGTTTGCTTTGCATTATTAACTGGACCATGGTCACCTCATCAGGAACTGGGGCTCCGCCTAATCATATCTTCAAAATCAGGGCATCCTCTGCACTACCTCCGCTGCTTGCCGTCTCAGGCGCTCGATACACTTTGTCCTCACCAGCAACGGACCTGCTGCAATCTGTACTCCCGGGAGCATCCCTGACTTGCCTAGGCCGCACCATATCATCATCACTCATACATTTACCCACCTCATGGGAGAGGGTTCACACCATCATACATAAACACATTCATCTCAGACACAATCCATCATTTGCTACATACACATCCGCTTGTCAAGCCGCGCAAAATCCTCACTTCTTTTCCATCCCCAGCTGAGATGGACTCGTGCAATAAAGTTTAACAGTGCTTAAAGCTTGTAATAACTAAGTCCAATAAGTGCAAATTGCCTAGAGTGTTGTGTTTCCCCCCGCAGGGTACAATAATCAAGTGATCATAATCTGATCATGGGAATTGCTCCTCAAATCACAACCTGGACAAAGATTTCAAATCCTGCAGGTGGCACGTTCTGCCTTTATCGTCTTCATCAGTCCCGTCATCTTCAGACTCATCAGCATCATTTGAAAGAACCTTGGCTGCCTCAGTCTTCGAGCAGTGTTCCTCAAAAAGAGCCTCGGCGACATCGGCTCGTTCTCCGTATCAATAATGCTCACATGGGCAAATCGTCGACATCAAAGCCCGTTCTCATGGGCACACCTTCATCAACGTGAGTCATCGCAAAGACCTTTTTATCAAAGTCCCCACGAGTGAAAAAAATCATCAAAAACCATTCCCTGCGACACGGCGCATCAATTCATCACCAAAGCCCAAGACCCTTCGGGCGGCACATAATCATCAAAGCCTCGTTCCGCCCTCCAAATTATCCTCAAAAGGCCCTCGATCATCAGTAGCATCATCATCCCTCCGGCGGCCTACGAGGTAAGCACAAGTCAACAAAGTCACTATCTCATCTCATTTTAGATCATCATGTCATCATTTTCACTCCGGTTGAGACACCGTATATCTCACGTCATTGTCATTTTCGGTTGGAGACACCGTATGTCTCACGTCATTTTCACTCCGGTTGAGACACCATATGTCTCACGTCATTATCATTTTCGGTTGGAGACACCGTATGTCTCACGTCATTTTCGGCTTACGAGACATCAGTCTCGCCTCATTGTCATTTTCGGTTGGAGACATCGTATGTCTCACGTCATTTACTCGTATAGAACGCATATCTCTCACTTCATTTCTTCACTTCGATTCGAGACACCATAAGTCTCACGTCATTTCACTCATCATCCAGTATGTCTAAGTCATTTCACTTCGATCGAGACATGTTATGTCTCACGTCATTTCACTCGGTCGTCCTATGTCTCACGTCATTTTTACCTCGAGGTATGTCTCACGTCATTTTCACTGGTCGAGAGTCCCTCAATGTCTCGCTTTTGTCACGATCACGGTTGGAGACAGCCGTATGTCTCACGTCATTTTCCTCCGGTTGGAGACACCGTATTTCTTTCACATCATTTTCGGTCGAGACACCGTATGTCTCACGTTCCATTTTCATTCTGGGTCTAAGACACGCATATGTCTAATCATTTTCACTCACATAAGTCCCTTGTGTGTTCTAGCTACATTCATCATCTCTAAATCGAGACAGAGTATGTCTAAGTCATTTTCACCTGGTCGAGACACCATGTCATCACATCATTATCATTTCAATTGGAGACACCGTATGTCTTCATCATCATTGTCTAAGTCCTTCGGTTCGAGACACAATCATCATCAACATAGCATTAGTCATTTCGGTTGGAGACACCGTATGTCTCACATCATTGCCATCTTCGGTTCGAGACACCGTATGTCTCACATCATTGTCACTTCGATTCGAGACACCGTATGTCTCACGTCATTGTCATCTCCGGTCGAGACACCGTATGTCTCACGTAATTATCATTTTGGTTCGAGACACCATATGTCTCATGTCATCGTCATCTTCGGTTCGAGACACGTATGAAGACATATCTCTACCATTTCTTGCTCCTTGTCAGTTTTGTTTTTGAAATATGACCGGCTTGATTCCCTCCTAGGGATACGTAGAAATCCTTTCTCCAAAGGTCCAGCCATCCGATCTCACCAGTCATTGTACAGCCATCCGCCATATCCCCAGCCGCTCATTGGGATTGGGTCTTATCTTATCGACAACCTCACTTCTTCCATAAGTGACGTTGCCGAGGGGCTCTGTAAGTACGCCAATCAAATTCGCTACCTTTTTAGATGCATTTTAATATAATAAAATTGCATTAAGGGGCGTTTTGGTAAATTCTCGGTCTATTCCGAGACTTCCGAAAATATTTCATAAGTTTCTCGCGAAGGAAGTACTTTTAAGTACTTTGCTCATGCAGAAGGACCTACAGGGAATTAATTGCTTTGGACCTTTAAGGAATTATTTCAGAATGTTCCAGAAGCAGCAATTTGGCGCCAGAAACGGTTATGGCTTGCTTAAGTCGCGCGACATCTCGAGCCATGGAAAGTTGATACAGAAGGTCGTGCGACACATCTGTTCCATCACCAGCAGCTATAAATAAGACCCTGCTCCTCATATTTCAAGATCCCTTTTCGACCTCCCAAAGTCACTCTGCCAAAATTCCTTCAGAAACGTATCTCTCTCCTCCTCCCACCTAAACACAAACCAATTCCCTCAATCCAATCCTCATCTCTCATACCAATTCACCCATCTACCTCCATACTTCACTCACCAACTGAAGATCCAAGCCAAGCACTCCAATCTGAGATCCACATCTCATCCTAGCAGCTGAATCGAAGCTCTCTACACCTAACTTGGTGTAGAGATCGTGGACTACAAGGGTAACGATTCCCTCCATCTCTCCATCTCTCTCATATTCACCATTGTGTTTGTTTCATTACAATCTGTTCCTTGGACTTGATAATTAGGCTCCATCTGCCTTCAATTATCAAGTCCCAACTGCCATCTCTCTGTTTAATTTGCTTGGCTTGATATAATTGATGTTCATGGTTTAATTGAATCATATTTCGTTGCTTGTTCATCAATGGAGGGTGGATCTCCCCATATCCACACTCCCTTGGTCAATATGTTGCTGATTCGTGCTATCCTGAGTTGTTTTGTTGTAATAACTTGATTTGAATTGGTATCTGTTGAATCTGTTTCTCAATTGTGAAGTCTCTGCAGATGGTAACGTTATGTCACGCGACACAATAAATCTCATCCGTAGCCATATGCAGAGACTGTGATTTCAGTTGTAATTCGTATGTCCAATCCTCTAGTCACTCAAGGTAGAGTGTGGATCTTCAATATCCACACTCGTTCGAAGTGATTGGATAGATCTCTGTTAGTCATGTGCTTAAATGTTGTAAGGCTTCTGCATATGATAACTAGTGTCACGCGACACCATCTGCAAAGCAGATCCTGTGTCACGCGACACTCTTTGTCATTCTGCAGAAGTTATCTTCCAGTTGTAATATGTTTGTCCTCCTTTGTAATATGGGATGTGGCCTCCCAGAGTCAATGGTTCACAAGTTGTAATCCCTTTGTTGAGCAATAAAACAAAGCATTAATATGCATTTTATACATATTTTGTCTCACACAATTGCACACACTTTTGAATGTTTTGAATGTTGAACATAGAAAGACTCGTCTACGGACGAGGCGTGTTGGGTGAACTCTCGGTTCTTTCAAACACGTAACCTGACCCCCGAACCCAAATTCTATTTTAAAAAAGGTTTTCAATGTTTCCTTTAAAACGGCGTGGCGACTCTCAAAATATTTTATTTTTTTCGGCGAGCGCACATTCAAGGACGGGTGGCACGAGGAAGGTTAGCACCTGCTCCCTCGGCAGTTGGCTGCCCCATGGAACGGAGAGTCATGACGAGGGGAGGTGGTCCTTCGGGCTGAGGTGGGGGAGGAGGAAGCACCTCGACATTTGGAGTGATCCCGTTCACTTGGGTCTGCTCCTCATTGGTAACACTTGCAAATTGACCGTCTTCCATTGAAAATCAACACTTAGTGAACAGCAAATTACCAAACGGATGGATTTCTCAATAATCAAGATTTCAAGCCAAAAATTGGAGCAGAATTCAGCACAAACACGAAATTGTAATTTTTGATATTAACAACGCCAAAATTTTCCGGTCAAAAACGTTTGCTTCAGACAATAAGTAGAAGATTTCGGCCGAATGTGCAGAATCCGGCGGAATTGAAAACAGAGCAAAAACGGAACAGATTTTTCTGTTCAAATCAAGGAGTAATCTGGCAAGAAATCTGGCTTCAAGCGAGCTTTTTTCAGGCCAAACAAAGGGTGTTTGAGTCGAATTTCCGGCAATGGAACCAATTGATGATTCCAAAATTGTCAAATCAGCCCAAATCCAAGCGATCGTTTGCTCCGGCGATTGCTAGGCCTGAAAATAAGAGAAAACACGTAAACTAAGTCGGGGCTTTACCGGCGAAGGCCCTCCGGCGTGAGAGTAAGTTTACTGTTTTTATGGTGAGAAACTAAATTGACAGAGTTTCTGTATGTAAAAAGTAACGTACCAAATAATGTGATATGTGGCTTGTATTTATAAGGATGGATTGACAGAATCCATGTTGAACTTGAACTATAAAGAGATAAGATATAATCATAGGAGGATTATATCTGTTATGGAATCCTTATTTGATCTGTATTGTAGGAGGTGGTTACAATCCTGATAAGATTGTAACTGCTGAATTCTTGTTTGAATAGGATTGTTATAACCGCTTGCCGGTAAGCCGAGAAGAGTAATGTTCTTATCTCGTCACTTGCAGGAACGCCGAGATTCACGAGTTTGTCTCCTCGTCATATGGAGATCTGCCGGCATGGAGAAATGCCGAGGTGAATGATTTTGTCTCCTCGTCATATGGAGATATGCCGAGGTGAGAACTTTTCTCTCCTCGTCATCCATGACCTCTCGGTCCATGATGAGCCGGGGAGAAAATAAGAATACAGGGAGCCCGTTGACAACGTTGAGGCCGAGGAAGGCACCTCGTTCTCTATGGAGATGATCTCGGCATACGAGGAAGGTCTCCTCGGCGTTCATAGTTGGGGCACATTCTGCTTCTTGAGCCAAGATTAGCCTTGTTGATGACGTAATATGAGACCGAGAAAGCCTTTTATTGTTTCTCGTAACTCACAGATGGATTATGTTTATAGCCCAATTCACTTGAACCTGATTCGGACAAATTCATATTCGTATCTCGATTTATACTGTACATGGGTTTTTGCATTCTTTGACAAACCTTTTTATAACTCATATTATTATAATTGTTACGTCACATCGATAAAATGCAACTCATATTTTTATATCATGTTTTTATGACATGTATCTCATGTTTCTAGTATGTGTTACTCATGTAATCTGAACACTACTCTCTCTGTATCGAAATGGCGTTTCCACTTTTTTAAACTTTAGTACGTACGAAATGGTGTTTCCACTTTTTTAAATGTGAGTACCGAAATGGTGTTTCCACTTTTTTAAATGTTAGTACAAAATGAATTTTGATAATTAAGTATTCCCTTCTCTCTAAAAGTTTATCCCATTTGACCTTTTAGTTGAATCTTGATCACAAATATATGACAATTTAATTATGTTCATAAAATTCTAAAAATTTCTATTGATTCACCATTAATAATATTATCAACAACAATTTTTAGAATTTCATGAACATGATTAATCTTTCATAAATTTGTGGTCAATGTTCAACAAAAAAGTCAAATGGAACAAACTTTTAGAAATGGAGGGAGTATAGATTAATTTAATAATGTTAATGAAAATTCAATTTTTTATATTAATAGTATTTATAACCGTGTATCAATAACAATTTTTTAATCTTCATAATAATGATAATTAAATTAACCTAAAATCATTGCCTAAAATTCATTATGATATCAAACATCTTTCCTGAACGAACGAAGGGAGTAATAAACAGATCAGCAGTCAGAATACACAACTATACAGTCCTAGATCTGGCGGTTGCAGTAGACTTGTCCAGCCGGTTCAGATCGACGGTTCCGGTTCTGAACCGGCGGTTCACCAGCCTGCCAACCCTTGAACCGTAACCGGCCCGGTTATTCACGGTTTTGATTCCCGATTTGGACCGGCCGTACCGGTTCCGATTTCGATTCTGAACCGTCATGTGGGCGACCGCCGAGGCAATTGTGGGCGACCGCTCACAGTTGATATGGGCGACCGCTCAAATGGTTTACGAAACCAAAGATAAAAAGTTGTACAACTGGGCGGCCGCCGAGGACCATGTGGGCGACCGCCCATCCCTGTTTTTAACAGTCTTTTCAAAAAAATAGTTAAATTTTTAACAGTTTCTGTTAAGTTTTATAAAAAAGTTAATTTTTTAAAAAAAAAAATTTGGATAAATAAGGCTATTTTTGACTTTTGTTTGCGACATACATTTTTTGCAAAAAGTTATATAAAAAAAGTTATGAATTTTGAAATAAATAAAACTTAACTATTTTTAAAATAAACGAAAGTATATAAAAGAAAAAGGGACGGTACCCTTAAATTTTATTAATTAAAATAAAATTACAAAGAGGGGGACAACCAACCTTACCCTTTTATAAATAAGGGGGGACATTTAGGAGCCTTTACCTCAACCTAACTATTACAATTAAATAAATTTAATCTAAAGTGTAATCTATAAAATTACAATTAACCTAATATAAAGTCTAAAGAGCGGCGTAGTTCATTCGACTTCGCTCCCCGATGTATCTTCATCAAAGGCCTCCTCCTCCTCGGAACTACTTCTTTTATCTTGAAGTAGTAGTTCGGCTCTATGCCAATCGCCGAGCAACATTTGATATTCTAAATTATATGGAGACAACCTTGACCTTCGATCGGACAAGACATTTCCTCCTACACTAAATACTTCTTCTACGGCGACGGTTGAGGCGGGAGCGGCTAGGATCTCCTTTGCTATCAATGATAGAATAGGATAGTTGTTTGCCCTTCGTGCCCACCACTTTACAATATCAAATTCTTCTATAGGCTCAAAAGAAGTGGTTAAATAATTTTCAAGTTCAACATAAGTGGAGCCACCTCGTTGACGTTTTTGAGTTCTAGAACTAATTAAATTATCTATAAAGTTAAAGGGATCGCTATCTTCGTGAGAACTACCACCTACATTTTCACTACTAGGATAAACAATATTACCAAAAAGATCATAATATTCTCTATAAAGTGCATATACAATATTTTTAGTCTCAGTTACAACGTCTTTTGCCTTTGGGATAGGTCTATCTAAAAACAAATCAAAGCCGGTGGAAAATAGATTCTTATAATAATAATCAAGTATTTGTTCTAAACCATCTTCTCTTATCCTAGGATCTAATAGTTTAGCTACTAAAAACAATGGGGGAATGTTCAAAAAATATTTAAGCCATTTTGTTCTCATCATACTAATACATTCACCTAAAATTGGACAATCTTTAAAATGCATAAATATATAACTAATTTTAGCGGCGTGTTCTAAAACTAACGGTGAAGTGGGATAGTAAGAACCGGATAATTGTACGGTAGCATCTTTAAAAACTTTCAAAATTTTCTTTAAATTATTACAAACATCCCATTGATGAGACAATATTATAGTTGAATACTCTATTTGTTGAATAAACTGACACAATAGTTCACGAAAATCATAAGAGTCGGATAACATTTTATAAGTGAAATTTCATCGATTTGGAACATCTAGGGAAAATCTTTTAGGTGGGATATTATTTATTTTACAAAATCTAATCCACAATTTTGTTACACTATGATTTCTCATTATATAAGCAAGAACTTTCTTAATTGGGGCTACATGTTCCTTTAAAGTTGATAAATCATCTTGCACACACAAATTTAAAATATGACATATGCACCTAACATGAAAAAATTTACCCCCAATGGATGGTTGACAAATATCAATGAGTGATGGTAGACTAGCAGTATTATTAGCAGCATTATCAAATCCAATTGAAAAAATTTTGTAAACTAATCCATATTCTTGTAAAACTCTAGCAATTTTGTTACAAATATTTTGAGCGTTATGAACAGTATCAAAAGATTTATATGCAATTAATCGTTTTTGTAATTTCCAACTACTATCAACCCAATGACATGTAATTCCTATATAGCTATGAGTTTGCCAATGGTCACTCCATATATCGGCACATATTGACAATTTTTTGGGTAAATCTTTAAACGTATTAATTAAAGTTAATTTCCCTTGTAGATATTGGGCTTTAGTATCACGAGTACTTGTATTTTTATTAATTTCTTTAGCCGCGGGATTTAAATAAAGTTGTGCCATATTAGACCATATTCTATCATTACTAAAATTAAAGGGTAATCCTTTAGAAGCAGTATATTTTGCCATTTCTCTTCTATACGTTGCATTATCAAATTTAAATAATTGCGAAGACGTACCTTGTGAGGATCCCGTAAATCCTTATAGTTGTGTTTGATCTTGGGCATCTCCAACTTGGTCGGGGTGCTTTGACGTCAAGTGTCTTTTAAATGTCCCATAACCACCTCCATGGGTAAAGGCAAATTTTTGGGTGCAATGGTTGCAAGAAACAGTGTATTGGTTGGTACCTTCAATTGACTCTTTTGAAAAGTGCACGGTCATGATGTCCGATCTCCCCGTGGTTCGACCTCCTCGACCTCGACCTCGGATTTTACCACCACCTCGCGCTTCACTTTGGGTTTGAGTGGTTTGAGTGTTACTCCCTTGGGTATGACCATGACCACCCATTGGAAATGTTGTATCAACTTCGTCATCGCTCAATTCGAGCGTTGCATTTGGAATTTGTTGTATATTATCCCAAATGGAATCATCAGGGGGGGGAAATTGGATGCGTAGTTGCCTTATTCTTTCCCTTATCGCCACCGCCGCCACGAGATGAAGACATTTTTTTTTGGTGAAAAGATGGAATTATGTGGAAAAAAAGGAATTTTGAGACTTTGAGATTTTGAAAGTTTGAGATAATATAGAGATTAATTGAGAGTTGAGAGAGATATTGAGACAATGAGTAGAGAATGGTGTGAAAAAAATGAAGGGAGGGGGAGGGTATTTATAGGTTGGAAAATGGAGAGAAAAAGAAAAAAAAAACGTTTTTTTTTTACATTTTGGTCCCTAAAACGGTTAATTTTTTATTTTTTTTACATTTTGGTCACTAAACAGTCAAAATGACCGTTAGCTAACGGTCATTAAACAGGCACCGTCGGATCAGCCAAATCAACGGCCCAGATCAACTAGCCGTTAGGTTGCCGTTCCGGTTCACGGTTCATGAACCGGCGGTTCACCGGTTTTCGAATATACGAACCGTAACCGGACCGAAAAACCGCCGGTTCACGGTTCAGGCGGTTCGGTTTCCCTCCGGTTTTGGGCCGGTCCGGTTCCGGTCCGAACCGGCGGTTCGGGTCCGGTTGGGCATCTCTAGGTTGCAGTGCCAACAATTTGGATTGCTGCAAATACAAAATAGAAAGTTCACTTCACTGCCTGTTACACTTTCTACCTTAGCTGTTAAAAGTCGAGTTCAGAGATCTGTAATTGTCTAATACTTGCATTTTTCTGCGACAAGAAAAGATAATTGTTCCCATGCAACAATGGGGCACTCCCGAGGGTATCCCTCCCTTGCATTATGCACAAACCCTGCAAAAAGCAAATCTAACCTCTAGAAACAAAAAGGAAATACTCCCTCCGTCCACTAAAAAAAAAGTAACATTTTTGCTTCGGTGGTCAAATAAGTGTAAGCATGAAAAGTAAGGTAGGAGAGAGAAAATGTGATAGAAAATAGCAAGTAAATAGTTGTTGTGAATATGCAAGTGAATTCCATTGAATAAAAGAGTATTTTAAATTTCCATTTTGGAAACGTGTAATTTTGAGACAACCTTTTGGGGAAAAATTGTAACTTTAATGGGAAAGAGAGAGTTACAGCACTGGACAGGACACACCAATCTTCTGAGAATGGAGAAGAGATGTAAGATTTTTGGTAGTATCGGAAGTTAAATTTGTCAAATAAACCAACAAATTTTGAAAGATTTGTGCAAAACCGACTCTTGAAGAACACATTTCTTTTCTTTTTTTCTGTCCCTATTAGTTTACAAAAACCTACCAACTACCTTTCAAAATTGAGTAACTTAGCGCCAGAAGAAAAGCGGGGGGATTTCCCTAACTAGTTTACACTTGAATCCACGCCCATGATTTTCCCAAGTCTCCTATGGTAAAAATTGCATGTAGAGCAAGTCTCTGTGACAATCAACAGATCACCTTCCATCCTCGTCGAGACTTCCAACCCTTGTACCTGGGGAGGAGGAAAAAAAAAAAGAAATGCAAAAAGCGGAATTATTTTGTGAGGCAAAATACGTTCTCTATTGTAACACGACAAATTTGTGCTTATAGTGAATATCCTGGCTTGGTAGTGCTCCAGATGTAGTCCGTTCTTGGGACTAACTGGGTGAAAAAATTGTGTGTTTCTTTTCTAATGCTTTCATATGATTGTTGCATGTATGTCGATTCTCACCATCGGTTACTAGTAGACCACAATTCCACAACAGATTCAATCTTATGATTGTTAAAAAATCAGACACAATTTAAGTAATACGAGGGCGTCTATAAACCATTGAACAGATGAAAAGTGAAAACAATAAAATCCAACGGAAATGGAATGCCGTGAGACCTAATTTCACTAAGATCTCATAATTTTCAGCACAAATTAGTAGGAAAAAAAATAGAGCCAATGAACAAGAGAAGGCGCACATACTCAGAATACTTTGTTGAGCAACCACTGCAATTAATAGGCATTGGATTTGCTCTTTTATTGACCGGAAGATAGAAGTTCCTGCAATCTCTCGGGCCAGTCTGAGTTCAATCTCCTAGCGAAGTCCTCCACTTCCCTAATAGGACAAGTCAGATCATAAATAAAGAATTTTTAAATTAAAAAGATAACAAGCAGAGCGGGGATAAACAGAAGTAAGAAAAGGTCAGGCAGAGCAAGAGTACACATAGCAATGATAGACAACAACTCAAGGTTAACGGATATACATGCTCAGAGTCCAATGTTTTACAATATCATCGCAGTGTCAAACATTCAGAGGGAAGTGAACAAAATTAGTGGAATTTTCATCGCACTTGATAGAGCCCAAAGACGTGAACTTGCAATTAGAACACGAGAACCTCTAACAGTACGTGTAGATTCTATTGAACTGATATTTAATAAAACTTATAATCATTGTGATGCATGTGTACAAAGGCAAGTTATCGGTATTGAACTTTAAAGGCATAGAGAAACATGGTCCACTACACCAAAGCAGAAGGATGATTGTGGCAATCACTTCTTTTAACAGCTGTCCAGATTTAATCAAAATAAAAATGCAGATAGTTCATCATTAAGAATCTTCCAAAAAGATGAAACTTTCTACAATTGTTAGCCAGGGAAGAGCCTTTAATTGCGCATGAAGCACAAGTTCGTCATCTATTACTTGGATAGTCAACAGGATCACTTAATCATTTTTGCTAGTGATTCTAAAAGAAGTCACTTCTTGAACGCAAGACAGATTTGCTTTCTAAGTGATATCAAATGATTTTCAGCCATTCCAATAACTTCATGTCATTGCAAGTGATATTTTCCCTAGAGAAGTAATTTATCCAACAATCGTTTTTTACCTTTTTACCCCCAAATCGTTTTAGGGGGCAGGGGTATGCTCATGCATACTTGCGCATAATGTGTTAAATAGAAGCATAACTCAGAGTAGCCCTCTTAAGTTCTATTCTCTCTGATATGAATTTTATGGCTTACATCTTACATTCAAATAAGGTAAATTATGATATTTTATTGTTGATTCTCTACTAATAAATCATGGAAACCAAATATGGTTAGATGTACTTAAATAGATCAATCTCCTCACGACAAAATTTAATTCCATATAATTAAAACGCGAGGATAGTGGAGGAATTACGTTCTGATATCTTAACAAATATTACACAGAAACCCCCCAAGTATTTAAAGCTTCTTAAATCAACTTGGTTTCTTTGTAGTAAGAAGGTGATGAGAGGCTTAAACACGCTCCAGCAAAATTATTTCAAAGATTTAATGTCTCAAAGATTAGGAAATAGGATAACTGGTACATAGTTCATATATACACACATGTTGAAAAGTACTTACACTAAAAAATAATAGTATATACTATATTTTTAAGTATAATATCTTTTTAGCCTATTAATTATTGTTATAAAAATATATCTCCTCCAAAGATTTTATTAGCTAATAGACATTATCAACTTACTTCTTTAAACAATTGGAGGATCACTTATATAGATGAACACTACATCTTTTGGTCTTTAGTTGTACGGTATCTTCACTGTGAAACATTTTCTAAATTAGCACATAGTGAAGGTTAAGACAATTACTTCTTTCGGTAAGTTTAAATTTACTTGTTTTCTTTTTCCTTTCTGAATTCTGACAGTCAAAATTTTATCTCAGGCTCAATAACGTCAACTTCTAGGCTTCTAGCTACCAATTAAGACAAATGTAGCAATCCACCAAGGAGATTGGAGTATGGAATAACATTCACATCCATGTATCAGCCTCAAACGAAGATATCCATACCCCCATACTGCATATAGTAAAACACCAGCAGGCAATAAACTCGACTTCGTAGCAAGACCAACACTAACTGGATATATAAAAGCCTGCATGCAGAGATTCAGTTTCACTACGACAGTGACAACATACGTGATGAAAAATACATCTCCATGAACTTTCGACTTATGGTGGAAGTGTTGCGAAGTGCTCCAGAAGCATGGTTTCAGAACTAAGAAGCAAAGCTTGTAGATTGTTTAGGAAGGTGATTCGATTGGAAACTGTAGCTTTTCTGAATTCATATGTTTCACAAGAAGTTCCAAAAATCAACATTGTCAAGATATTTGCATATTCCAAGATGCAGGAAGGGACTATTTGTTGAATAAAACTAGTTATGGTAGGATTCAGAGGATGGGAGTATGTGGAATATTACAACTGATGCAAATAGGGGTTAAAGAGAAGAATGAGGAGAAAGGAGTGTAAGACTCTCATGTGACATGCAAAGCTTAAGGAATAGCACTGCTGCAATCTCTCATAATTCTAATGAATGAAACTAACAGATGGCCATTTGTAAGCAGTTAAGACTAGGAAATTCAACAATTGACTTCCAACTATCCTAAGCATGGTAAAGGTTTATATTAATTTAACTCTTTTTTTTTCTTTTAAAGAAGGCTTTTCCTGATAGTCGGGGACTACTAAAAAACAGATAGAAAGAGTCAAACCTAAAGATTACCAATGGACCATCACAGTCAACATCACATTAAACAAACTCTTTAAATTCCTCATGTCATTGACCTCTTGAGAACAATAATTAAGACGTTTTTTATCTTAGAAGTTCATATGCCTAACCAGCTATCAACTGCAATAGTAGCAGCACAAGCTCATTCTGTCGGAAAGTGACAAAACCGCTTGATGCAGTTTATAGTTTCATCCAGTATACAGCAAAAGTATGTGAATGCCACGGATAGCCCTCCTTTTTCAATGCTATTGTTATTTAGTGTGTAATAGCCCTTACATTTGCTGCTGAAGGAAAAGTTAGATTCAAGCACCAGTCTGACTTAGAGCATAAGCCAGCCTGATAATCAAGTTCTTACAGGCAGTACCTATCTTCAAAAGCTTTGAGGAAGAGAAGAATATGGTGGTATGAAAAGCCTCCAGGCCCAATGATCAGGCCCTTATTGACTAATCCAAAGAAATTCTAGATATTGAGTCCCCCTATATTATAGTTATAGTATCAAAGATGCATGCATATCTCTTTGCTCAGGGTTCCTTGCCAAATACATTGGAGTACATGTACAAATCAACCAAAAGCAATGCCTAATAGAAGTACTAAATATGTGCAAGGAAAGTAGAATTTAGCTATCAAATTAGCTGCCTTGTAAACTGTCCCCATACTAAGTGGGATTGTGGGAGTAGTAATAGTAATCTCTACAGGCCCAGAATAGACATGACAACTCAGACATCTGCTGGGGTATGATAATTAAAAGCAAATTATGCATAGTAAGAGAAGAAGGCATAAACAGGTAACCAGAGTAATGTTAAGGGTCTACAATTTTGGGCAAGATTGTTTTTTATTTACAGATAAGAAGTTCAAGTCCTGGAAGCAGCCTCTTTCATTTATGCAGGGTAAGGTTTGCCTATTTTTCACCCTTGAGGTGGGGACCCTACCCTGAACCCTCGCTACACGGGGATGCTTTGGTGCACCGGGCTACCCTTTTCTCTTTTTTTTTTTATAAGAAGTTCAACAGTAAAATTGTGGTCAGCTCATCGAGGGTGTGCATATGCATGCTTGTGTATACTACATGATTAAATACCCAAAACCTTATTGGGCTTAGCGCTCACCTATCAATTTGCTCTTTTATTGCAGGATCTATCTCATCATCCAGATCATCATCATCAAATTCGTCCTCAAGTGCAAATCGATGACCATTTCCCTCACTGTCATGACAAGCAGAAGCAGAACCATTTGACTCCTGGAAAAAGTGCAGGATATCAGTTTCAGGTTTCAACTATTTGTCCAGAATCTAAAAGATAAAGAGAGGCAAACAAGAAGTTTTGGCATTGAAGATTCTACCTTCTTTTGGATCCCATTGTCATTGTGTGAGGACGCAGGATGGGTATTCTTCTGCTGGTCCTTTCTTCTGCGGTTCTTCTTCTTACTCTTCGAAGTTCTACCTCTCTTCGAATCTGCACGGAAAAATTTAACAACTGCACTGCATCTGCTAAATATCAAGTGCAAATATGGGAGAATCTACAATGATACCTCCATCTCCTCCATTAATAAAAGACAGGAGGTCATCAACAGAACGATCGTCCACATGCTCCACTTCAACCTCGACATCCTAAAAAATCATGGAAACTCCAACAAACATCAGTTTCAGGATGACTTGTCAAGTGTTATCTGGAGGCAAAAACCACTGGTAACAAGGGGTTGAAGAAAAACAAACTCATATACAAAAGGCATTCACCTTCAATTTCTCTTTCTCTTTTAATTCTCTCCTCTTTCTGGCATATAGTCTATTCAAAAGGCGGATCCTTGGATCATCTGTTATGTTTTTTAAAGGCTCCAACTTTTCTTCCTGTACCATTTGAATCTATATCTTTACCACACAGCAATAAAGCACATTTTCCACAAGGTGGTAAGAAATGAGAAGATAAGCATATACACTACTTGCAAGCACGAGATACCTCTGTAAGATCATCCGGCAAATTAAAAGTTTCTCGGATCTCTTCAGGGCTTTTCCCTTCAATCATTCTCGCAAGTGCACGGCTGGTAAGATCAACCAATGGCTTCAATTGTAAGCAGTCAGCAGCAGATGTCAACTCACAGAGCTTCTTAGTGTCCATTTTAATGAACTTCTCATCAAAAGACTTCCGCTCCTATGTAAAAGAAAAATCCAAAGATCAATTGAAAAGTCATGGTTTTGCTTTACCACTAAGTACATACAATGTAAACTCAGACATGTAATTTCCTAAGAATTCCAGGTCTACCAACTCTCTAGCTCATGCTGTTTGACATCAATAGGAACTCCCAATTTCTTTACATGTTTGGCTTATTTCATGGAGATAGAGCTTCTCATAGGAACCTGTAACCAAATTCCCCTATCGGCTGCAATTATTTATAATGTTTGTGTGAAGTCCAACATTTTTCACAATAAACGCTGATTAGGTGATCCATTTTAATGGAGGCAAGAAAAGAACTTCAGAGGGTCACATTCCAGACCATGCGTACCTTATTAGAGCGGCCTACTACTTGATGAAATCGGCAGTAATCAAAAATTAAACACAATGCGACTGCATTTACTCGTGGTGGAAGACATATGGGATAGTTCTTTGAAGATCCCATCCCTTTGTGTATTTCATGACATAAGAATGGGCAAAATACAGCTACTTCTTGTTCAACTTGGAATATTGCACCATCAGTAGTTTGAAGCCATATATAGGACTTCATCATCTGCAATAAGTTGGAACAAACATAAAATAGAACTTAACTGTATATAATAAGCATAACAGAAGAATTGCATTCAAACACAAAAAATCAAAACTTATACTCTAGATTCAATAACAAGTAAATGAAGCATTGTAACAGGCTAAAGGTAGGGCACAGCTAGACAGAGTAGCGGAGTCTCCAATAATATTGACGTGGAACCAACCAGGAAGACCTATTGAATCAGCATCAAAAGGATTATCATAACCCGCCTTCTCAAACGAAGGTGTCCTTATACTATTTTATCCAAAAGGCGAGGAACTATTTCCTTTTTAAGTTGATCCATCAAGTTTATTAAACCAAAGCATGTATATATTGTGGCTACCCAATCCACTGATATTTTAGAAAGACAATTGGTTGAAAACTATTGTCTCAATTTGTGTTGTCCCTGTTCTTTCGGGACTGAGGGCAGATATTGTAAAGTTTTTTTTTAGACAAATTCATCGTTTTTTTTCTCTACTTATATAGTTCTTATAATTCTCATACTACATCCGTCTAAAAGTGTGCATTCCTTTTATGGGCCGAACCCATGGAAAGCCTTTTTACAACAACTTGACTAAGCTAGCATTGATTTCCCACCTAGTTTGAATTCAAATGTTTTGAAGACCTAGAGCAGCATGCAATCTCACACCATATCAAACAAAGGTATATCACCATCCTATCACCTTGTAATTTGTAATCATTTTAATGCGAAAGTAAGCATTACAATATTAAAAGTCTATGAGGCACCATAAACCAAATAGTCTATATGTAGGTATACATAATCAGATGCTTCTCAAACATAATTTGTTCATAGTCTAATAGAGTAGCCATGAATTTGTTTAGGTGCTAAAAAAATTGTACAAAAGCTATATGAAACTCGGGTCAGGATTTAAAAGGTGGAGGCATATTCGTCAATGACATAGGAATCAGTACGTTTAAAATAAGGTAAAATCATATATTGTACGATAAACAACGAATTAGATCGAAGACAAAGAAGTGTGACAAAAATACAACCGATAGCGTGCTTTATTATAATTTTTAAATGGAGGTTTGCAATTTTTATCATGTTTACTAATTTAATTTGTTTTTTCTCTTTACTTTGGGTTCCTTTTGTCATTTGAAGTTTTAATTATCACTTATCTTATGTTCATCTATAGGTATGGAATTATACATCCGAATTATATATTAACTTAATTTCAAGTATTATTCTCGTTTCGAACATGCTTTCACGCTTTTGAACGACTAATTGTTTACTGATTTGAACATCAGATGTGTTTTTTTTTTAGAATTCTCACTTTTGGGTTTTAGTTGTTAAGATGCTATTACATGTGTAATTGTGACCTTTATTTAATGCAAAATTCTTATTCACAACATGTTTAAGCTTTATAAAATATATATATATGTTACATATAGATTATTTTACTATTTTTTTGTTCTATTTTACCGCCTTGCTCACCTTTCAGCCGCCTCGTCATTCGCCTTTTCTAGGAACCTCTCGCCCGACTTTCGCCTTTCGCCTTTAACAACTATGAGCTAGGGGAATTCTACATCAACCTCAATCTCTCCTCATCTAATATTGGTACACTCTGACTCAATCTCTCTATCTCTCCTACTTAATTTGATGAATTCTATGTCTATTTGTTAGATCTATTATCATTCCATTCTTTTATTGTTGTTCTAATTGCTCCATGATGAATCTGTTATACATGGATCCAATTGGCTAATTCCCCATTGATTGCCTAAGAGAAACTCATCAATGACAGATATGACAATCAATGGGCGGATGCAAACAGAAAAGATTCATACAGATATAGTCGTCTGCGAAGGCCGATAGCGATCGAGTAGCACACCAGGGACCTCAAACTCAGACTCTCTAATATCGAGGTAATCATCAATATGCTGATATGTGTGTGGATCATTCACAGGACAATAAATCCCAACTCCGTCAGGCCCCCGTGGACCACCCAACCTCTCTGCAGCAAAGGTGCCATAGTCTGCGCCTATAACAATCAACTCTTGAGCCGCTACCCCAGCTAACAAGGCATCCCTATTCTCCAAGGAATCTGGATCCATCATGTGAAGCGGAGGATCATGTGGTACGCAAGGCACGCTAACCTCAGAGTGCTGTCCAAACACCCTCTCTCCCAAATAAACGGAATCCGCATTAAGCCCGACCAACAATCTCCTCTGAGCAGTCGCAACCTTAGCCCCAGCTAGGTGACCTTGAATCTGAACCCAGGGGAACATATTATACCGATCCCCATGGTAACGTCCTCTCAATATTGTCTTCAATTCAGCGTACTCATAAGACATACGGTTCCTCCCGATTTGGCGCCTCTGAGCAGGCACCCAGCGGAGCATAGCAGGATACGTCCCCCTGTCACCAACGGTAGTGAAGCGGTTGAGACCCAGAATCTCATATGCCCAAGCCTGCAAAACAGAGCAGTGCAAAAGTAAAAAGAAAATTCTACAAAAAAGGGAAGGTGATACTAAACTGAAAAATTAACAGAAGCCATACCTCGAAGGCAAACTGGAAACAATCAAAAGAGTCCGCCACACAACGGCAGCAATGATCCAGAGCCCAGTGCATCTCCGCCAGACCAGCAGCACCCCAGGCAATGCCACCGACCGCGGTAAGATCCTCGAGAGCTCCCAGAAGAGGTATCTTCGCAGTAGCCCCGTTATCGGCAAAAATAGTCTGCGATAATCCATACCAAAGGAATGTCCTCGCCACCTGCTCATCAAGGTCTGGATCCGAGGCATACGCCGCAAGCAAAGTATTGTACCTAGAACGGAGGTGTTTCAACTTGACCTCATACCCTCGGCAAATGCCATTAAGAGAAAATCCCAGTAATGCTTGGAGTCTGACATCATCATCAATCAGAGTATTGTCCAAGTACAGGGGCACACCCTCAAAAGACAATCCCGTCAACGCCATGAAGTCAGTTGGCGTCACTGTCGCCTCTCCCCAGTTGAAGTGGAAAGTGTGGGTCGTATCCCACCAATGCTCTACAAGGGCCTGGATCAGCTTCCCAATCTTCGGAATTGACTCTTGCCCCTCAAGGCCATCAAAGAACACATTCAGCCCGGTGGCAATCACCAAGTCCCTAGGCCCCTTAGGTAAAGCAGTCCATGCCTCATAAGCCTGCTTGGCCGAGCCGCGGGTACAAAAAGAATCATTAACGACCTACAAGTAAACACAGCACAAGTGTGTTACCATTTATGTCAAATCAATCAATAGCAATATGCTAAATACATACATCATTATGCTTTATACATGTACCAAATGCAAATCTACATGTGTTGAATGCAAAAAACAGCAGGTACAAGTCAGCAGCAGAACGAACAACAGTCCAACTTTGGGTAAAATCATAATTTCGCAATTTTTTAACTTGCAAATGAATTGCCTGTGCTTTAAAGTTTAAACAATCCCAAATCAACGAGGTAACATTAATTTTGGAAAAAACCTTCAGTTTTAAGCAAAATCCTCAAATTTGAAAAATTAAAACCCTAGTTCTTCAACCTAGGTAATCTATGCAATTGTTGACAAAATTGAAAGCAATAAGCTAAGTCAAAGCACTCTTACCACTTTCAATGACAACTTTATGTCCAAGGATGTAAATTATCCCATTATCTCTACTATGTCATTTCAATAATGAAACTTACTTATTCAATGGTCTCTTCTTCTCACTCTATTATGATCTCAATTCTATCGATGTTAATTGTGTATTGAGAAATGGCAAATCGCAAATCTCCTATGATGGCTTGGATTGTCATTTGAATCCATTTTCAGTGACAATTCTATGTCTAAGGATGACAATTATCCCAATATATAATTCATATGTGGAATTGACATCATAAAAGATTCATCTGCTTGTTATCTTTTTCCTCCTTACCAGATCCCTTTCCATGTTTATCCCATTCTTCTGTTAAGCATGGTATTGATTGTATTACACACACACACTTGCATGATGATGTTGAAAGTCCATCTTATGGTTAGGACTTATGGTTAGGTTAAGTGATCCCTTGATAATCTTCTTAACTTAAAACTTGATTCCCAAACCTATCTTTTTGGCTTTTTTTTCAATGCTTTAGGCCTAATAAAAGCGGCGTGGCGACTCTTATTTTAATAAATCGATTAATTTGGTTTTAAGTGTCATAATGAATCTTCCTCCGACTTCTCTAAAATTCTTTCAAACTTTCTAGGCGTCTTGGCATCGGATTGGGGTTCACATTTTTCTTCTTGTTGTTCTTGCTGGAGAAATGAAAGGGTTGGGATTGGTGCTGAATTCCATGGAGAAGGATGTTCTCTTGCAAATCCAAGATGTACTTGACGACCCCAAATAGTAAAATATCAATAAAGCCAAAGCCGACAAGTACGAAGAAGTGAGTTAAGAGTCTGGCAACAGGAGAAAGATGGGTGATGTCCCCGTAACCCATGGCGCACAAGGTCACTATACAAAAAATAAAATAGATAAAAATCTACTTTTTTAACCCATTGATGAATTCTCAGAAGAGGCTCTGGAGGAAATTCTGGTGTTTGTGTGAATGTGAGAGAGGGGGGAGGGCTTAAATGGAATAAATAAATGAAATTAGAAAGATTAATCTTGGGTGGGGATAGCCGAAAATTATCGAAGAGGGTGGCGGACCGGCGGTGATCGGAAATAATGGAGAATAAAGAAGAAGGGGTGTTTGAAGTATGCAGCAGTTAAAGGAAGATCTGAAAATGCAAATATATCCAAATCCATGATTGGTGTAAGTAAATAACACTAATTTACTTTGTGTTTTTCACCCTTCATAGTATACTTTAATTGACATGATGTTTTGTTTATTAATTTCCAGGTTCCTTCTACTTCAAAAGCCAAATCTAAGAGAACAGCAAAGGCAAAGACACCAGATCAAAGAGAACCCGTTAAAGGGGCACATACTAAAAATTAGAAATAATGGTCGGAAAAAGCCTGATGCTACTGTAGGAGAGAAGAGAAAGAGAGGAAGGCCAAGGAAAAATGAAGGAACTCAACCACCAAAGTTCAATTTTTGCGGAGTTTATGTCTCTCCATGGGAACACTTTTTTCAAGGTAAACACTTAATATTGTTGTACGAATAATTATAAATGTTGAAATAATCTTGTGTTATGATAACATCATGGTAAATACTTAATTTGTGTGCAGGGCTGCAAGCACCTGGATCTTCAAGAGCTATAAATATTTATACTTATGTACCTCCTGCAGCCACTCAAGTACCGACTCTGAGGCCAAGAACAATGGCCACAACATCATGAGACAACGATGATGCAAAGGGAGCTATGATTAATATTTATTTTCGAAAAGTGTCTATTTTTGTTGAATAGTGATAGTGCTATAGAACTAATACTTTATGAACTGAATTATTGAGATTTGTTTTTGGTATAGTTTGCCAATTAGGCATCTAATTGGCGACATTTATTTTGTAATTGGTGACATTTGTTAGCTTAGTAATATGATATAGTTGTGTTATTCATAGATGATCAAGTTATGGTCATCTTTCAAAATTTATTTTCTTGGATTTTTACTAGTTATGAACTTAGTTATTTTAATTGCATTTATGTAAATAGTTCAGACATGCATAATTACATGAACTTAATGGTTAATTTGATGGGACAAATGGAATGATCAAACTGGAACAAAGAACCATCACGAAATATCAAATTAAAAAAAAAAAATCTCATGAGGACCAAACTAATAAAACATGCCAAGTTTAAAACCAAAAGAATGCAGGGGCATTGAAGTCATTTTAAACAACTTGACGGCTAAAAGTTGACGGGGCCGGACGGAAGGGGTAAACTGGCAAAAATAGCCATATCATCAATGACCAAACTAATAAAATATATTCACAAGGGACTTAAAAAATGCCATGTTTAGAGACAAAATTATTATTTAATCCTTTCCTAATATCAAAGAAAATTGTATGGATCCCAAAATAAAACAGATTCAGAGTTAGATCCTTAGACCAAACAATGTCACCCAACATCAAAATACGCAGTCCCAAAATCAGTATGATACAGCGGCTCAAAGCAGTCAACCACCTTTACAATCAAGCTTATCCATAAAAGAACCTAAGAAGGGAAGCATAAGCTTTCTAACAAGCATGGAATTCCCCAGCCATTTGCAAACATAGTGTTCTTGGAACATGACTCTCTTTATATAGGACCAAATAGAGGGTTTGGCTAACATATGCCCCTAAGGGCATACAGAGCAAATTTCCTTCTAAAAGCCCATTGACTTAAGGTACATTGGCTCAACAGTAACCTAGTGCTGTTGGAACTTGTGAAAATGTTTTACTAAAGAATGTTCATTTCCAAATTGACTTTCCTTAAAGTTAGAACCTGGAACATGTTAGCTTTTCCAAATCGAAAAGGCAAATATGCCACCTAATGAGATGGAATGAGTAACATAGATAATGAACTCGGTCAATAATAACAATGAAGGCTATACTGAACGATAGAAATATTAAATATGGAAGCATAGGTCACTAAATAATACAGTCCCACAAGGTATGAAATTTGGTCTTGCTCAAATTTATCACCTTTGTATTTGAAAAACCAGTCCATTAAACTACAGATAACCCTATTAATTTGGAAGAATCAATATCTATCCTTGTCAGCTGAAAAGCACTTTACCACCTTGATCCTATATACCAAATATTTGGTTGTCTAACCTCATGATTGTCGACTCTTAAGACTCCAGATGGAATGAAACCTTGTAAAGTTTGTAATGCAAAGATCATGTATGAAGTACATATTAGCAAGTTTTCAGGAATAAATATTCATCAAACTTATTGGTTTATCTTGTCTGAACTTGTAGTTTTTACTAAGTGTTCCAAAATCAATAAGCTTCTACACCTAAATTGATTAAGTCAAATTGGTAAAGCTCCAGAGACCTTCCCAATGGCAGAGAGATGTAGACTTCCAAAGAGAAGATTGTGGAGATCCCAGAGAGAAGATGTTGAGAGGAGCTTAAAGAAGAGCACAAGTAGATGATAGAGTCAGGAGAGTCAGTATCGACTCTTAACAGCACTTTGCGCTTACGCTGATTACAGCTAAAGTAAGATTTCTTTAAGGTTCAGTCTGAAATTACAAGCTAAATGACGATAAATAAAGCCAGGTAAATAAGTAAAAGTACATAGGCAATTCTTATGATAGACAGGAAAGAGAAAACAAACGCAAATGAAGGTGGCATACATAAGTTAACTAATCGACTCCAAATGATACAGCAAAAGACTATCCTTGAAACTCCTCTTTGAATAAAGAGCATGAAAATCAAATAAAAAAGGCAAGCATAATAAGAGTTGCAGGGCTCATAGTATGAAATTTATAAAACAATCAGGTTACCTTAGGTTTGATCTTTTCTGATTCTGACATTGAAAACAATTCAGGAGAGCGACTGAAAACAGTCAGTTGAAGAACTTTCAAGTTTGACCTGCAGTTTGAGACAGAATTATTTAGGAAAACTGAATCAAAAGATAGCATCTGCTCCTTGTTTAATGGGGGGTTATAAGATTTTCAATGCGTTCTATTCTTTAACTCGCACAATTTAGCAAGTGTTCAGTTAGCCTTACTGTCAAAAATCAACTACCTAATGCCTAAACCATGCCCGGACTAGCCTGCGCCATCAGTACTAGTGAAGACTGCAGGCACTACCAAAGCTAGATCACAAACATTAAAAATCAGTTGTTGAAATTGGCTCCTGATTATGTGTGTTCATGATGAGCTGTAAAAGTAACAGAGATTGTAAACCCAAATTTTCTATGACATAATGCCTCCTAATTGATGATGTCTATGGCAAGTCGGTGATTTTTTGATACAATCCAACTTCTTTTGTTCAGTGACGCCAAAGTTAGTGAGTAATGAGTTACACAGCGTTAAGTTAATTATGTTTTGAAAAGGAAAATTCATGAGCTTCTTTAGTTAGAACATCCGGACGATGCAGAAACAGATGGCAAACACTTACGTTAGCAAACTTTATCATTCCTTATTCAGTAAGTTAAAAATGTACAAATCCTAGTTTCTTTTTTCTACTTTTAAATCTTTCTAATTTTGCCCCATTGTTGATCCAAGAAGCAAATTTGGAGGAAGCCATCACTAAAAATAAATCTACTTCATTCAGTCATCCTTTCATTTAATTTAATTTTATTATTTCAATTTATTTTTGATAAAAGAAAAAGATTTATCAGGAGGAAAAAAGGTACAAATAGTAGAGACAAGGTGTCCTCTAACAGAAAAAATACATGATAGAGAAAAAGAAAAAAAAACATCAAGAAAAATACAGTGCAAGCTATCATACTAGCTAATCAAAACTAGTGTAAAGCCGCTCTCCAATCTCTGCACAAGCCGGTCATGGATAATCCTCAAAAAGCTCCCAAAGACAATGTCCATAAGGAAGCAAGATAATATATCCTCTCCTTAAGCAAGAGACGCCATCCTTCCATTTATTCCATCACTAGAATAAGCCCGTGTCCGAGGACACGTTTTTTTTTTTTTTTTTAATTAAGCTCGGGACACGTTTTGTTTTTTTTTTTTTTTTTTAATTTTAAAAAAAAAAATAAAGGGCAAAATGGGAAAGGGACAAATGTATGAGGGCAAAATGGGAAATTCGGCACATGGTACTGTTCATAGTACTGTAGATAGTGGAGGTGTGATTTATACTATAGATTATCTATGGCAAACTTTTGGATCATTCCATGGCCCTTTCTATCATCAGCTTCATTTCTATAACTCCCCACCCCCAAAGTCTACAGCTGACACTCAGATGCGCCACTAAATAGTTTCATCAGCTCAATCGTCTTTTCCTACTCAAAACAACCCAAAGCCATTTTATTAAACCATTTCCTACCTCTCCAACACATTGCTTTCCATGACTTCCACCTAAAAAGTAGTTTTGTTGGGTTCTTGTTCAGCTACCAAGTGTCATAAAACTCTTAGGACTAATGAACCTCATCAGCAAAAAGTCAAACATTAATTTCTCAAGAAAAACTATTTAAGAAAGCAAAAATCGTTTCACCGAGAAGACATTCAATTCCCAAACCAAGAAAAATCAAAATAAAAGGTCACAATGGAATTAAAATCAGTCGGCATTTGTAGAAAAACCCTAATTTCCAACATGCAATTCATCCACTCTACCTCAAACGAATGCGAACATAATTTCAAATAAATTACAGAGAGAGAAAATCAAATCCAATGCTCCTACAAATTTCAGCTAGAAACCCTACCCCCAATCCACCAATTTTAATCCAAAGCACAAAATCAATATTCAAGAACACTGAAACAACTTTGCATGCATAGATACAAACATATGTAGATAAATAGGCGGAGAGGTAAAGAGAAAGAAGCCATTGATTACCTGGTTTTGAATTTCTGTGAGGTTTTGGCGGTTAAGCGATACAGAAGAAAGGGATAAAGAGAACAGAGAAAGAGAGGGAGGGTTTGGAATTCGGAATTGAGGAGAGAAAGAAAGAGAGAGGAGAGAGGAGAGAGGACAGAGGAGAGAGATTTATTTTGGCAACCCCATATTTTGATCACTAAATAAAGGAGAATTCTATATACAAGGCACCTTACATACAAGGCACCAATAATCTCCAAACTACCCTTCGTCTGTCGTGCTTGAAAGGACGACAAGAAATCTTCATGTCGTGTACTTTTACACGACATAAACTAATTGGGTTAAATAATAGGTCGTATGAAATTATACGAAATTTAAATTTACTCTGTCATTAATTTCGTACACAACAACACGATATCATGTACTAAAATCGTGTATATCCATACGACATATCATAATGAAGGTGTTCTTCGATGATTTGCGACACGATGTTAATGATATGCATATTCTATGTTATATTATTGAATTGTGTTGTTAATTGAGCAAAATTTATACACTTATACATGACAAGGAACAAACGTCATATTGAATCATACAATATCATATAACCTATCACATTTAAGTGATACCACTTTATTTATTTGGAGGAAACTCATGTAGATGAAAAACACTTTAAATGTCATTTAGAATGTAGAAAAAAATTAAAAAAAAATAAACGAGGTAGCCGTATACCATTTTTGGCAAGATCGGGACACGTAAAACCCTAAAAACCCTAAATAATGGCAAATATTTGTAACTCAATCTCCATTTGGATTTTGAGGAAAGTGATGTAGATGAAAAACACTTTAAATGTCATCTAGAATGTAGAAAAAAAATTAAAAAAAATAAACGAGGTAGCCGTATGCCATTTTTGGCAAGATCGGGACACGTAAAACCCTAAAAACCCTAAATAATGGCAAATATTTGTAATTCAATCTCCATTTGGATTTTGAGGAAAGTGATGTAGATGAAAAACACTTTAAATGTCATCTAGAATGTAGAAAAAAATTAAAAAAATAAACGAGATAGCCGTATACCATTTTTGGCAAGATCGGGACACGTAAAACCCTAAAAACCCTAAATAATGGCAAATATTTGTAACTCAATCTCCATTTGGATTTTGAGGAAAGTGATGTAGATGAAAAACACTTTAAATGTCATCTAGAATGTAGAAAAAAATTTAAAAAAAAATAAACGAGGTAGCCGTATACCATTTTTGGCAAGATCGGGACACGTAAAACCCTAAAAACCCTAAATAATGGCAAATATTTGTAACTCAATCTCCATTTGGATTTTGAGGAAAGTGATGTAGATGAAAAACACTTTAAATGTCATCTAGAATGTAGAAAAAAATTAAAAAATAAACGAGGTAGCCGTATACCATTTTTGGCAAGATCGGGACACGTAAAACCCTAAAAACCCTAAATAATGGCAAATATTTGTAATTCAATCTCCATTTGGATTTTGAGGAAAGTGATGTAGATGAAAAACACTTTAAATGTCATCTAGAATGTAGAAAAAAATTAAAAAAATAAACGAGGTAGCCGTATACCATTTTTGGCAAGATCGGGACACGTAAAACCCTAAAAACCCTAAATAATGGCAAATATTTGTAACTCAATCTCCATTTGGATTTTGAGGAAAGTGATGTAGATGAAAAACACTTTAAATGTCATCTATAATGTAGAAAAAATTAAAAAAATAAACGAGGTAGCCGTATATCATTTTTGGCAAGATCGGGACACGTAAAACCACTAAAAACCCTAAATAATGGCAAATATTTGTAACTCAATCTCCATTTGGATTTTGAGGAAAGTGATGTAGATGAAAAACACTTTAAATGTCATCTAGAATGTAGAAAAAAATTAAAAAAAAAATAAACGAGGTAGCCGTATACCATTTTTGGCAAGATCGGGACACGTAAAACCCTAAAAACCCTAAATAATGGCAAATATTTGTAACTCAATCTCCATTTGGATTTTGAGGAAAGTGATGTAGATGAAAAACACTTTAAATGTCATCTAGAATGTAGAAAAAAATTAAAAAAAAATAAACGAGGTAGCCGTATACCATTTTTGGCAAGATCGGGACACGTAAAACCCTAAAAACCCTAAATAATGGCAAATATTTGTAACTCAATCTCCATTTGGATTTTGAGAAAAGTGATGTAGATGAAAAACACTTTAAATGTCATCTAGAATGTAGAAAAAAATTAAAAAAAAATAAACGAGGTAGCCGTATACCATTTTTTATTTTATTATATGGTGTGTCGTGTCTAAATACACGATATTGATCTGTGATATTTCGTATGAACAATACACGAAAGTAATCAAGGTGTATCTCGTGTATTGTTCATACGATATAATTACCAGAAAGAAATACTATATCGTGTTTGTATACACGATATGTACCATGTATCTCGGGTATATACACACGAGATTATAGGATTTACTTTAAATGATACAAGGTGACTGCACTTACAACACCAACTGCTATGGAATGGCATTACTTGAGATTATAGGATTTACTTCAACGGGGAAGAATTTCACAATTGCATATGCGTTCCTCCAAAATGAGAAGACTGAGAATTACACGTGGGCACTCAAGAATTTGCAAAGTCTTTTTCATACTCCCCACATGCCAACTGTTTTCTTAACTGATCGTGACTTGGCTTTCATTAATGCTGTCCAAATGGTATTTCCCGAGACCGCACACCATTTGTGTCGAAGGCATATCGAAGTCAATGTTAAAAAGAGCGTTGGCTAAAGCGGTAGCAATGAGTTTGCACTATCATTCATGAGGAGATTTAATAAAGCAATATCGGCGCTACTCGCGAAGAGTGGGACACCCGTTGGCAATCGTTTTGCGATCATTTCGCATCTTATCCTGATTTATTGACCTACCTCCGCGAGACTTGGATTGCTCCATACTCTACGAATATTTTGTCGATGCACGCGAGATCGATTCGCACTTAACCCACACCACGAACGGGGGCAGAGTGAGCATAACAGTTGAAGAAGGCCTTGGGGAGTGCTTCTTCTACTTTTGACACATTATTCAAAAAGGCTCATGAGATTATGGAAATCCAAATAACAACAATCAAAGCTACTATGGAGCAATCAAAGAGTAGAATTCCAAATGATATGAAGACATGTGATACGTATCAAGACATATTGGGTCGAGTGTCGAAAGATGACTTTGGACATCATCAAAGAAGAGCGGAGTCGTTGTGGGGATAATGTCATGGATCCTTCAGCCGTGGGTGTTACACGAGGCGAACACATGGACTTCCATGTAGTCACGAGATTGCATGCATACAAAACTCGAGGCGGATTGAGTTGTCCTCGATTCATGATTTTTGGAAGAAGTTGGACATTGAAGTAGAATCTTGTCCCAGGACCTCGATTTTGAAGTTGTGTTGAATGAACCGCGTAACGCACCTGGACTGTAAAGAGAAGGTTATTTCAAACGATAAATGAAGGGTTACATCCACAAACCGGAGATGCTTCGAGCCGGATCATATTTCAAAGGCAAATAAACCCCGGACCACCAGTTGTAGAGTACTCGATTAGGAGCGTACCGACGACATTTTGGAGTCCCCACTACACCACCCTCCACTAGCGGCAGTCTAGATCTTCATTTATTGCATCAACCCAATCAGGTTTGATGTCGAGATCAGCTTCAAACACTACACCATCTAGCCCTACCACTCCTACATCTCTTCCACCACTAGCTGCTTCAGGTCGTGGGAGAGGTCGAGGTCGAGGTCGGGGACGGGGACGGGGACGGGGGCGGGGTCGTGGAAATGGACAAGTCAATGATATACATACTTCTGTCCATAGGATGTTGCTTACCCCTCTCATTATCCCATTTATTGATGGCTTGCACGTATGTGATGGGTGATGGAAATTGTGGATATAGAGCGTGCGGCGCAAATATACGGAACAGAGGAGATGTGGCAAAGAGTGCGCTCAGATTGTGCCAAGGAGCTGCTTCATCGCCGCGAGCTTTATGAGAGAGTTATACCTTGGCGAGATATGGACGAGCTCTATAGTCGCATTACTCACTATGCCTCCCCTTGTACGGAATATTATTGGTTGATACTCCCAGAGATAGGGCACATCATAGCCACGGTGTATAATGTGGTGTTTGTCTCGTACTCGCAAACCGCTGGCTTCACATGCCTACCAGTGACTGTACCACAAGGAACAGGACCACCCACAGACACACTTGTGTTGGGACATGTGGAAAACCATTTTATATTGGTATGATACTTTAATTCGTTATATTTAACTATCTTATTTAAATTTGTTACATTTAGCTATATTTTCTAAATTTGTTATATTTGACTATTTTATTACTTTTGCGCACATGTCGGATAGTGATTACCCGATACCATCAGTAGCACTATATTGGGGGAGAAACGTGATCCAAGCGCAAGTAAACCGATCATGCCATACAGAACTCGGATAGAAACATTCAACCGACTCTCAATTATGGCGAACGAAGCACGAATTGCAGAAAATAGGCCATAGTTTATGTGTATAGCGTATTGATTATTTTTTGTATGAAGTTTTGGAATATGTTTGGAATATGTTTGGGATATGTTCATTTTGGTTGTTTATGTTTTGGAATATGTTTGGGATATGTTCATTTTGGTTTGTAAATATTGTTGGTATTTGTTTCAGTTTGTGTTTCAGAGATGTTGCTCTCGGACTACCATATCGTGTGCTTATACACGATATGTCCTATATAACTCGTATATATATACACGACTTATTTCATTTTTGTCGTATGAAAATTACACGAAATACAACTAACTACCCGAATGTATCTCGTGTGTGTTTATACGAGATAAAAGAAAACATGTCGTGTGTATATATACGAGATGAGTAAAATCATTTCGTGTATAAGCACACGAAATGTCATTCTGAGAGCAACAAACTGAAACACAAACTGAAACAAATACCAACAATATTTACAAACCAAAATGAACATATCCCAAACATATTCCAAAACATAAACAACCAAAATGAACATATCCCAAACATATTCCAAACATATTCCATAAACAAACATTGTATCCAAAATTTACATATCTCAAACATATTCCAAAAACAAACATTGTATCCAAAATTTACATATTCTCAAACATATTCCAAAACAAACATTGTATCCAAAATTTACAAATCAACATAAACAACCAAAATGAACATAATCATGAAGCGTCTCCGATCACCTCAATGGCCCGTCTAATCTTATCTTTGACAATGCAGATAAACCGTCATCCGTGAAGCTGAAACTAGTATGCCTCGTGCCTCTACAACCCTAGGCGGTGGTGGAACGTTAACTAGGGCATCATGATTCGGATTAGTAATCCGAACATGAGTCCTAGCCAGAACCACCGCATATACGTGGAAATAACAGGATCGGATGTGCTCACTGACGGGCCCCATCTACGCAATGGATCGAAACCCCCAAGCCGTCCTCTAACCAATCCTCCCATACATCATCACGCCTCCATAGGACTTCTTGTACCCCTTTTGACCTGCTATCAATGAACAATTTTGGGGGAGCAAGATATGGGGTCTCTGGGGATTTTCTCGGATCCCAAACTGGCGTGTAACACGGTCGTGCAAATACGCCTCCGTGATATCCTGGAAGCGTATAACCCCACGAAAGTATGAGACCGGTAAAAGCGCCTCTGGGTGGTGTCGTAGGGAGTCCAACAAACCTAAAAATGAATTTGTTAGACACCGTCAATGTAAATAATAATTTGTAAAACTTTAAATATAACTAACTCACCCTATCAACCGTCATCATGTCCAGGGTATGCCGAAACTTCAATAGATGGGGCATATCCCTACAGGCCGTATCGATGCGTGCCCATCTACGAGCCTGGCGCCCTCAGATCCATAACGGGTCAATCTCTCTCTCGGAAACCGGAAAGTGCTCGTATATCCAGGCACTGCAAATGTATGAAATAAATAAGTTAACAATGTTATAACCATAAATGCATGTTGTAATTATTAAATGATTGTTAAATATTACCTCCAAAAAGACTCAAACAACCGCCAATCTGCTTGCATTCGTATCTAGATGCCTTCCCCAACTCCCGGTATAGATATGCCAACCCGGTTGTCCCCCAGGATAGAGCCCCCACTCGTCAATATCCACGCACAATGAAAGGTAGTCGAGGGCATCTTATCCCGAGTCTTGTCCACGAACAGGCGTGGAGCCCAGAGGAACATGATGTACGTAGCGGCCGCTCATCGTCGTCCATGTCGGAAGGGACTCAAAGGAACGGCGGAGGCCATCTAAAGAGTAGGTCGTCCCCTTCCGACATGTCTCAAGGCGTGCCCTGATAGCGGCTACGTCGGGCTGCTGGAACCGCCTTCCCAACAGAGGGCCGCTGAGCCTGATGCCTACTCTGAGTGAAAATGAAATAATTAATAAAATTGATAAAATTTATGAAATTTATAAAAAATAGACAACAAACAAGAATATACCTAGGATATGAGTGACGTCATGCATAGTGATCGTCATCTCACCCCACGGCATGTGGAAGGTATTAGTCTCGGGAGACCACCGTTCCACAAACGTCGTTAGGAGCGCCATCTTAGGCGGCGAATGGTAGCATCATGTAGAAAATGGAGGCCGGTACCCTGTCAACACGAGCCCACCAAGCTCTATCATCCTCCGGTAAAGAAGCATGGGAGAACCTGTTGATTCCAAACAAAAAATTATAATTAATACTCCTCTGTTTCAAGATTCGGATGTCATTTCGTATGTCAATACTGAAATGTTGGTGACATTTCGTATTTGTTCATACGAATGGTCACTCATTTCGGGTATTGGCATACGAAATGTAACCGATGAATCGGTTACATTTCGTATGCAATACCCAAATGTTGGTGACCATTCGTATGAACAAATACGAAATGTCACCAACATTTCGTATCATACGAAATGTCATCCGAATCTTGATAATGTTTTGCAAATGTCTATTTAATAAAAATCATATACTTACTTATCTAAAATCTGCCGCCTTGTTTGGCGCTTCAACACCGGCTCACAAGTGGCGTTCTCCCATATCTTACGGGCTCGATGATGACCAAACTCGTACAACAACCGAACCTCCTCCGGCCGCCACCGGGTTACTCTTCACCGCCACTCGTCATCCTTGGCCCCTTTCCCCTTTCTGCCCCGTGCCTCCCGCCTCTTGCGAGGCCTCACAGATACACTCTCCTCCGCCTCCTCCTCCGCCTCCACCTCCGCCTCCTCCTCCTCCTCCTCCTCCTCCTCACTAGATAAATGTGCCTCCTCCCGCACGTATGCACCTCGGGACGAGTACGTGAAGATGAATCCTCACTAGAATAACTACTCTCACTACTATCACTCTCCTCAACCACATCCGGCTCAAAGAATCACGACATTCTTGTCGTTCTTCTTTTGGACCGTTTTTCAACCTTACACCGCAGCCGCCTCCTCGGCCTTCCTCTTTCTATTAGAGGCCGTCGCAGCAGGTTTACGTACCTACAAAAAATTAAATAAGAGACAGTTAATATTCAAGAACCAGTTTACATTTCGTATGACAATACCCGAAATGTTTGTTACCATTCGTATATGTTCATACGAATTGTCACTAACATTTTCGGGTATTGGCATACGAAAATGTAAACTGATGAATCGGCCTTATATTTCGTATGCCAATACCCGAAATGTTGGTGACCATTCGTATGAACATATACGAATGGTAACAAACATTCGGGTATTGTCATAATAAATGTAAACTGATGAATCAGTTTACATTTCGTATGCCAATACCCGATATGTTGGTAACCATTCGTATATGTTCATACGAAACGCACGTCGACAACTTCAAATTTTAGGCACACAAATTCGTATCCGATTCAAACAAAAAACCCCAATTAATGTTACGAAATCGCAATTAGAACCATTTAGGATACGTTTAAACAACATTAAGCATTATATAATCCATTTTAGGCATACATTTGTTGTAGGGTTTTCAAATTGAAATTTTAGGTTAAAATTAATTACTTTCTTTGGAGCGGCGGAAGAGGCGGACTTTCCACCGGCAGGGAGGTTTGTCTTCATCGTCGGCGGTGGTGGTTGCGTCGTTCGTCGAGTGAGAGAGAGAAGAGAGACCGTTTGTTTTTCTTAGGTTTTGGTTTTGAGAGCGAGAGAGAGAATAGAAAGGGACGGACGGTGTTTGAAATGGAGAGGGAGGGGAAGAATTTTTTTTTTAAAAGTATTTATATGGGGGCATTTTAGTAATTTCATCGTGCCTTGTAAAAATGCTGCCTTGTATATAGTAGTACCCCTAAATAAATCATATTTTTGCAATATCCTACTAATGAAGTTTTTTTCTTTTTTTTGCAGTGTACTTATTCAATTACATAATTGCCAAAATTTTGCAAAAAACTAGTTTTTTCATAATATAAAAACACTAAGTCTAACTAATAAGAGTGATGAACTGTTCTAAAAACTAATTTTTTATTTAAAAAAAAAACTAGTTTTTCACAAGACTTACTTTACATAATTTTGCAATTTCCTTATTCAATTACATGATTTTGCAATGTCCTCGCTCTTAAATGGAGAATGGAGGCGTCAATTATTTTAACGGCGGAGGGGCACGTGCTACCACGTAACTAACGAATATTATAAACTTAATTTTTCGTCATTGAAAATCTATCAAAAAATGGTGTTTTTAATGTGAATTTGAAGAAATGGAAATGAAATGGTATGATCAATATACTGTGGTTGTGTTGATTTGAAAAGTTAAATGTATAACGGTTGTTAGTCACGTGATAGCATATGTCCATCAGCCTTATAAATATTGATGTATATGTTTACGCAGTGAGGAAATTGTAAAAATCGTGTACTTAAATAAGAATATTGTAAAAAAATAAACTTCAATGAGTACATTAAAAAAATATGTTTTCTTTATTGACCAAAATACGAATTTTGTCGATTTATTTTCGTAGGCAAAATTAATAATGTGGTCACTAAATTATTGTCTAATTAATTTTCGATGTCATCATTGTTCTTTTTTCTTATTTTATTGTCCTCATTAAACTTTTTCACCTTTTTCAATATCATCACTCCCGTCCAACAAATCGTAAAAACCCAACAAAAGTTAGTTATATGACTTAGTATGTCTAACTTAGATTACGTTTTTGATGACTTTGTTAATTTGGGTTAATTTTCTGCAATTTTTTTCAGTATACACGTTGGAATATGTTAACAAAATTGTCAAAAGCTTAACTTAAGTTAACCACATCACATAAGGCTCGTCTCAATAATTATAGGGGTATTGTGCTAAATATGAAGATTGAGCCCTTAATATTTTTAAAAAAAATATATACAATATATATATATATATATATATATATATATATATATATATATATATATATATATATATATATATATATATATATATATATATATATTATTTTCCATTGCGACATTATTTAAATTAATCATCTTTATTTATTTATATTCTTTAAAAATGAAAAGAATAGAATTTAATTCAATTTTAATATTTTCATCTTATTAATAAAAAGAATTAGTACTACATTATATTGTAACTGTCATTTTTTATGGATCCAAACACAATCATTTTTTGAAATCTGATGACGCAGGAAAGCGTTCGGGCTCAGTTCTGGGTCCAGCTAATGATTAAGGCTGACTTTGGATCTGCACAACACAAGAAAGGAACCGTGAACTGCGTCGGGGCTTGTCCGGCAAGGCCCTCCGGCGTGAGAATCAGCGTATGATCTGGAGAGAAGGTGATATGGAAATGGTGGGTGTGTGTATACGTGAATATGCAAAATTACATTACCTTAGCCCTTGACACTGTTCTCATATTTATAGTGGATGAAATGGAGTTAGGATTTCCATCTGAACCGTTGGATTTGGTAGTTGCCAACCATTGGATCAGCTTTGTTCCCTAGGCGTACACGTGGCATGCTGGAATTGCTCCGCCTAAGTAAGGACACTGCTGTGTCTGACACGGATAAGTTGTTTGCCTTATAATGGAAAGTCAACCTGCACACTTTTGGCGTCACTACTGGTTCCATTATTGCACGTGCAGAATGACCCAGTGATAGGTCTGACTTTATCCCAAAATAGCCAATCGAGCAAGCTTATTGAAGAAGCTAAATGAAGGGACGACCTGGAGCTGTACCGTCCAGTAAGATCGTCGCCGTGATAGATGACTCGACGAGCGAGTGGACGAGTGAGTGGCCTCGCTCTCTAGACGGGCCAGATCGCTCAAAGCCGACGACGATCACCCTCCGTTAAGACGGGCTCTGACTCATGTGGTGAGGTGGCTCGTCACTAGATGGGCTTGGTCGCTCATTGGCGACGACCGCCATCTATTGTACGACGGGCTATGACCCAAACCTGGATGGGCTTCATTAATCTTGACCCTTTAGTGGGCTCGTTGGGCTCACATCTGGTAGGAGTATACCGGGCCTGGCCCATCACGAAATATCCCGTTCAGTGGCCCCCAACTCATGGGTCGTCTTGACGGGCCAGGAGTTAGCGTTTCCTCTTAGGGTTATCCGTACGACCGTCAATTTGAAATTTGAAAAAGTGATGACGTCACCTTTGATGACGTGGGCGGCTAGGATTCCCCCATTAAATGACACGCGTCCCATGATGGGACATTCCCCTCGGAAATCACAGAGGGTATTTAATGCTCCCCATCATTACACCGTTTGGGTTTCCTAGGCCAAAACCCTTCATCTTCTCTGAGTACAAAAACCTTCCCCCTCCTCCATTTCAATCTTTCCGCACCCGAAACCTTTGAGAGCATTTAGCAAGGAGAAAGATTTCGGCAACCAGCAAGAAGAACTCCGGTAATATCAAATCCCTTTCCGGCGACCTGCACGGTTCTGGCTTCTCCGTTCATACGACAACTGGGAGCTTGGATAAGAGATTTTTTCGATCTCCCACCGGAGAACTCACCGGAAAACTCATCTGCAAACCCTTCATCAGGTAATTTCTTTGATTGTTCTTCGTTTTCTGGGTTTTCCTTGGGGTTTAGAAATTTGAACAATGGCGCCCAGAACAATAAGCTTTGAGAGAGGGGTTAAATTTGGTTTTGGGCTCAACCAAAGGGTATACAAGTGTGCTAGGGGCATTTGGAGAGAAATCCCTTTGGCTAAATGTTCTTCAATTCTGGAGAAATTTGGTTTTGAAAATGAGCCTTTGGGGTTTCCAGTTGGTGAGGTTCTTGGGGAATTTGAGGAAGATGATCCAAGGGTCACACCCTTCAGGTCAATGAACGACCTACCTAATCATGTATGAACCATCTATTCCTTGTCCCGTCGTGATTCACTTAGGAATTTGGTTTCAGGGGAATCTAGGTTACCCTTAGATAGGTCCTCGCTTAAGGATGTTAGGACTGATTCCCTTGCTTTTTCCACTTGTTTTGTAGCAATGGATCACGACGGTCGTTCCCAACAACCAAATCAAGAAACCAACGAGGCTAGCACAAGTGTCGGGGGTCCCCGTATAGTTAATGCTTTCCATACGAGCGTGCGACCATGGCGTAATGAACGACGCTTTGGAGCCAGGGCAGAAGGGCGATGGGCTCTACCCAAAATCTTGACCAGGAGGAAAGACGTCGGGGCCCAGATGATCAACGCCCTACGTGACTCCTACAGGGTCCAAGCTTCTACCTACATGCTCGAATATCTCAGTCAGGCTGAGTACGAGACCCGTCGCCAAGCCCTCCTGACTAGCAAAGAGAAGGTGGCCTTCTTTTACAAACACTTCGAGCTTGGCCTGAGACTGCCTCTTGACCCTTTCATCAACGAGTTCCTAGAGGATTCGTCTTGTGTGCCAATGAAACTAACTGCCAACGTCGTCAGGATCTTGTCCTCGTTCATCGTCGTCTGCAGATTTCTGGGGTACGAGCCTTGCAACAAGGTCTTCCGTCAATACTATAAGACGACCCGTTGATGTGGTGGATTTCAGCATATGTAATTCCCTAATTTTCTATACATTTTATCCTTATTTTGATGTAATCTAGACTAGTTTTGATGTAATTTCGAGTAGATGTTGAATTTGTGAGTAGTGGGAAATTATTGTATTTTGAGACTATTTTTAGTGATTTTGTGTTTTTCCCACGAAAGTTTATTAATGCTGAGGATAAAGCTGAAATTATCAGAAGTTTGGGGATCGTAATGAAAATCTTGGAAGTCAAGGATCAAAGAGAAAGTTCAGTGACCAGAATGAGCTTTTGGAAACTTAGAGGACCAAAGTAGAAGAAAGAAATTGGGAAATTTAAAATGTTCAGCTTGAATCAAGGAAAGCACGTGAAGTCCAAGGCGTGGACCGAGCAAGGTGCAGTTGACCGTGGGAAGAGTTTTAATGTTATTTTATTTCTTTTTCCTTTTTCTTGAAATATATTAGGTGAGATTATTGGTGGGGGAGGACGGCTGTAACATTGAAGGGCTGAGAACAAATTGAAGGTTTGAATATTTTCATGGAGGCTTAAACTTCCATTACTTTGGATAATAATTCTTGATCTGTTTTGAAGATCAATTGAGGTTTATTCTTTCTATCTCTTTCTCCCTAGTTATAATTTTACTCGTGCTTATTGTTAAATCTTTTTCTAGGGCTTTGAAACTTGATCAATTTCTCAATCCTTTTAATTGGTTTTTGCTAGAATTCCATTTTATCGTGTCGGACTAGGGTTTTCATTGTAGCAATTTCATAATTCTTGTATGTGTCATCTTGAATTGTGATTAGGGTAAAATTAGCTTTATTTTCTATTTGAAAAAGAATAGAATAATTCCTTAATCTTAATCTCTTAAAACTTCATCAATTAATATTTAGAATCTTGACCGTGTCGGCTAGGTTGTATTTATCAATTAGGGTTTTTAGTTGAGCGTGTCGCCGCTATTAACTACTATCAAAGAAGAGATAGAGGTTTTATATCTTGTGATCAAGTGATTAGGGGAAGAACAGAAAGAATGAACCAATGATATTGATTGATAAACAGTGATAGTTTTATTTATCCAAGGTGCTCTTTAAATTATTATTTACAACTCTATTTTCTTGCTTTAGTTTAATTACAATCAAATCAATCAAACCCCCCAAACTGGTCTGTGACTAATGCATAAACAAATAACCGTTCTTCAGTGGATCGATCCTGGACTTGCCCTTGCTGCAGTTTTGTAGCTGAGTCTTGTCTTGGTACTAATTTATAGGCGTGCGACTTTAGCCTGTCAAATTTTGGCGCCGTTGCCGGGGAACGGTGTATTTATTTACGGACTTATTCTGTTTCTCAATCTATTTCTTTTTCTTATTTCCTTTTTGTTAAGTTTTTTTTTATGTCATTTTTTTCTTAACCTTGTTTTACTATGGAGTGTCATAGACAACGAATGGATTTTAATGTTTTTGATGACATGAAATCTGTGTTGGAGAATGTTTTAGAATGTGTAGAGTTAGAATTTGATCTTTCTGATGAGATGAAGGAGGCGGTGATGGGTCTTGCTGATGTGCTTGATGTTGGTAAGACCAAGGCACCGAATGAGTTTGGGGAAGAGGTCCCCAAGGAAAAGAAAAAGAAGAAAAAGGTCAAGAAAAAGGCCACAAAAAATTCTTTGGATGTTCCCAAAGAAAAGAAAAAGAAGATAAGGGCCAAGAAAAATGCCATAATTTTTTTTTGGGATCCACCCGATTTAATCAAGAAAGGTACATATGTGAGGAAAATTGTGGGTATTTGTACTCGTGAAGGTGCGAGGTGGGCAAAAGGAAGAAAAGTTAAGACCAAAAACAAGTTGGCCACCTCAAATCCCCATTGAAGTGGGAATCCGGTCGGGCTAACGACCTTAACCAAATGCGCTTACCGGGAGGCAACCCGAAAATTTCTTTGTTTTTATGTCTTTGTATATTTTATATTTTTTTATGTGTAGAATTGGTGCTACTGAGGTTTTTGTGTTGTGGTGTTGTGCAGTTAAAAGCAGTGAAGACGGAAGCGAAACAGTTCCTAATTCCTTTGTTGAAAAAAAAAAAAAAGGGCCTACGAAAAGTTAAAAAAAAAAAAGAAAAGCTGTTGAAAAAACAAAAAAAAAATCTTGGGCCTTTGAAAAAAAAATTTAAAAAATAAATTTCGGGCCCGTTGAAAAAAAAAAAAAAAGTAATTTCAAGACGAAGGATGGCCTGGCCTTGAGGCGCCAGCCACACAAATCCCATGCGGCCGCCCCATTCCAAGCAAATCCAGGCCAAGCTTCGGCCCTTGATGCGGCCGCCCCATACCTTCCCAGGCGTCCGCCCCACTTCCTCGGCCAACCCCAGCCTGCCTCGGCCAGCCTTGCCTCTGTTACTCGGCCACAGCCCCAAATGCCCCACCTTGGCCGGCCTTTCCTGCCCATGCCTCGGCCACTACTCCTGCCCTGCCCACCACCTGTTTGTTAAATTGTCCCAATGAACCATTGCCCTTTTCAGCTGCAGCCCCTCCCACTTTCATAATGTTACAATTTAGCCCTTAACTTTGTATTTTCAGTTTAATCCCTCCTTTTCCCAAATTTTCATTTTAACCCATGAACTTTCTAAAACCAATTTGACCTCTTATTTTTCCATTTTTCCACTTTGTCCCATAAACTTTCAATCCAAGCTTACCTCTCCCATTTTCTTCTTATTTTCATTTTAGTCCCTGTACTTTCAAACCCTTGAAACTTGGTCATTATTCACCCATAATCAATAGCAATTTGGGAGTAGCTTTAGTCAAGGACCATTATGGAGGCCAGATTTGTTTCCACCACCTCCGTAGTCTCGAAAGGTATCCCTATCCCTTTCTTATTTGTTTTGTACTTGTATTGATGCATATGGAACTATGCATTATTTAGTGAGGGGGTGGGGTTTGTATAGCTCTTTTTGGTGTATATAGTTGTTGTTTTTTCTTTGTATTGAAAAAAAATTGAAAAAATAAAATAAAAAAAATAGAGAGGCTAAGTGAAAACCCGAAAGGGCGCTTAGGCAAAAGGTGAGGTTTTGAGATGTATTATCATTTATTCACCGGTGTTGGTGTCATAAGGGGGGGGGTTTGGAGTCTCGGGTTATGATTTTCATACTTGGTGTAGGAGGCTCGGTTAGAGGTGATTAGGATAGAAACTCTCGTTCTTTCTTGGAGTAATAAGGGGGCGTTGGTGCATTTCACGAGGTAAATCTTTGTTTAAGGGTCGCAACCTTAACATTGATTTCTTTTTATGAGGGTGTATGTAGTATGAGCCAAGCGTGGGGGAAGCATAGGACATATTTAGTTCCCCTTGGCTTGTATCTGTGTGGACCTTAGTTTGGATACCTTTTTATTAGTGGGAGTTGGTATCAAACTAAGGTCATTATTTTCATTATTGATATTTTGGTGATATAAGGAGACGGGGTCTCTAATTGCTCCGATGACTATTATCTTTCTTTGATTTGGATTGGTGGATTAGAGGAGATTAGGGATCATTTTCCTCCCATGCTATCTGTTTTGACCGGCGATTAGATTGGGGCTAGGATATTACTCTGGGACGAGTAATGGTCTAAGCGTGGGGGAATTTGATGTGGTGGATTTCAGCATATGTAATTCCCTAATTTTCTATACATTTTACCCTTATTTTGATGTAATCTAGACTAGTTTTGATGTAATTTCGAGTAGATGTTGAATTTGTGAGTAGTGAGAAATTATTGTATTTTGAGACTATTTTTAGTGATTTTGTGTTTTTCCCACGGAAGTTTATTAATGCTGAGGATAAAGCTGAAATTATCAGAAGTTTGGGGATCAGAATGAAAATCTTGGAAGTCAGTCAAGGATCAAAGAGAAAGTTCAGTGACCAGAATGAGCTTTTGGAAACTTGGAGGACCAACGTAGAAGAAAGAAATTGGGAAATTTAAAATGTTCAGCTTGAATCAAGGAAAGCACGTGAAGTCCAAGGCGTGGACCGAGCAAGGTGCAGTTGACCGTGGGAAGAGTTTTAATGTTATTTTATTTCTTTTTCCTTTTTCTTGAAATATATTAGGTGAGATTATTGGTGGGGGAGGACGGCTGTAACATTGAAGGGTTGAGAACAAATTGAAGGTTTGAATATTTTCATGGAGGCTTAAACTTCTATTACTTTGAATAATAATTCTTGATCTGTTTTGAAGATCAATTGAGGTTTATTCTTTCTATCTCTTTCTCCCTAGTTATAATTTTACTCGTGCTTATTGTTAAATATTTTTCTAGGGCTTTGAAACTGGATCAATTTCTCAATCCTTTTAATTGGTTTTTGCTAGAATTCCCTTTTATCGTGTCGGACTAGGGTTTTCATTGTAACAATTTCATAATTCTTGTATGTGTCATCTTGAATTGTGATTAGGGTAAAATTAGCTTTATTTTCTATTTGAAAAAGAATAGAATAATTTATTGATCTTAATCTCTTAAAACTTCATCAATTAATATTTAGAATCTTGACCGTATCGGCTAGGTTGTATTTATCAATTAGGGTTTTTAGTTGAGCGTGTCGCCGCTATTAACTACTATCAAAGAATAGATAGAGGTTTTATATCTTGTGATCAAGTGATTAGGGGAAGAACAGAAAGAATGAACCAATGATATTGATTGATAAACAGTGATAGTTTTATTTATCCAAGGCGCTCTTTAAATTATTGTTTACAACTCTATTTTCTTGCTTTAGTTTAATTACAATCAAATCAATCAAACCCCTCAAACTGTCTGTGACTATTACATAAACAAATAATCGTTCTTCAGTGGATCGACCCTGGACTTGCCCTTGCTGCAGTTTTGTAGCCGAGTCTTGTCTTGGTACTAATTTGTAGGCGTGCGACTTTAGCCTGTCACCCGTTCTACGGTTCGTGGGAAGTCTGTAGTTAGTGTGGCGTCGCATAGGAATGTGCGAGGCATGTTCCTGGATACCCAAAACAAGGTCTATGGTTGGGAGAACCATATGATCGTCGTTAAAAGCAGGGTAGGTTGGCAGTTTTCTTTCCCGGAGAGCCAGAAGATGGTTGCTGACGAGTATGTGTGGTCGGCCCCGTGGGCCAAAGAGTTAAAGGCGAAGATTGACGCCTTGTTAGATCTTGGATGGGTGTCATACAGGGACATCGAGGCATCACATTGGAGATATATCAGGGTTGGCATGATGTCCAAGCCGTCGATTGGGCCGGAACCCTTAGTAAAGATCAACCTTGACACTCGCTATCCCACCTGGGTCGTTCACGACGACTTGGCTGGGAGGAGAATTGCATCAACTGTATGGGGGCACACGCTAGGCATCCTGAGGAGCGTTGTGCTAACCTTGAGATGATTGGGGGTTAAGACCTTATAACTTGTCTTTTTATTTTTAGTAATTTCTCTTTGCCTCGTAGTAAATGACTTAATCTTTCTCGTTTTTTATTTTGCAGCTCTCACTCAGGCCGACGCCGATCGAATCGAAGCAAAAAATCATGAGTGGAGCTATCAGAGCCAATGACAGGAGGTCTTAAAGGAGGGATAGGGCTGCGTCTAATGCTATCCACGATCGTCAGGAGAGCATGACGACGAGAAATGAAGACCTTCCTAAGGACGCTTCTGGTGCCATCCCCCTGATTGAAAGGGAGCCCGTAGTGGAAGGGTTGAATATTGGGGGTCGTTAAGTGCTTGTGGACGCGCCTGAAAGAGCAGCAGTGGCAGAGATTGAGACAAGTGTCCGGTGCTAACAAACAGATGGTCGTTGCTGAGGAGGGTGAGCATGTCAACCCTGAGACCGTCGGGAGCTCTGACTCCAACCCTGAGATGGTCGGCGAAGGGAGCCACGTCTCTAGGAAAAGGAAAGATCCTCCTACGGGCTCTGGGGGAGAGAAAGAGAGATTTAAGAAAGTTTTCTTCGATCTTCCCTCTACCTCCGACCCTTCAGCTCCCGGCTCGTACTCTACGGGCATGACGAGGGAGAAGGTGATAGAGCTGACAACTCATCTCACCCAAATTCCTTCAATATCTGGGATCCCATATCTGAAGAGGGATGGCTTGCCGCTCATCATGGGGACGGCCGTCACCCGACGAGCTAGGGATGTGGGTCTTATTCGGAGGCTGAAGGAAGCCAAGCTATCCCCTGGGACTTATCTGGCCCGTCTTGGGATGATCCAGACCGAGGTAGTTCATCTCTAAATTTTTGCAAGTCTCTCGTCATCTTGCACTTGTATTAATAATCTGGTTGGTGCAGCTATCGTCGATGATGGAGGCTATGACCTCCGATTATAGGGATTGCATTGAAGCGGAGCACCGGGGCAGTGAGCAGCTCGTTCAATCTGTGGGAGCCAAGGAGACAGCAGAGCAGAAGCTTAAGGAGGCCGAGACAAACATCGGCGAGCTGACAGCTGCCTACGAGTCTTTGATGGCTCAAAAAGATGAGGCTATAGGGGAGGTCGGCCTCTTAAAGAAGGATAAAGCCAAGTTGGTGTCAGATGCAACGATCTTGACAACCGGTCTTCGTGCCGCCGAGACTAAGCTTGATAAGATGAAAGCTGACTACGATGCTGCTCGGGGTCAGATTGAGAAGATGAGGGTTGATCATCAGGCTGCTCGAAGCTAAGTTGTATGCTGTCAAGGAGTTTAAGGAGGGCAATGAATGCCTCTTGATGATTACATAAAAATCTAAGGGCTTCTTCAAGGATGGGGCCAAGCATCTGACTAGGCGGATCCTTGTAGATTCAGAGACAAAAGATTTATTCTTTACGAGGAAGTTGGCTGATCTTTGCGCCGAGGACTCATACGATCAGGAGGCTCGTTCGGCCCATCCTCTCGTTCCTTATAACGACAACGACCTACTCATCATCAAGAAAGATAACGAGAAGGATGGGAAGGAGGAGTGGCCAGTCTCAGCCGTAGATCCGAGACACTTCGATGCTTACTATGCCCACTTCGTCGACGATGGTCCTGATCCTGACGTGCCTCCAACCGATGCTAATGACCAACAGTAGTTTGTTTTTCTGAGATGGTTTGTAATATCTTAAACAATGTTTCATCTGGTTTTGTGTTTCTAAACATCGCTTTAAACAATTTATGTCTTGTAAGTGGCCCGTTTCCTCGTCGTTTAGAGGGGGTCGTACAATATTTTGCTTAATTGATGCTTGTTATTTTGTGTTTGTTAATCTGTATGTTAAACGTAGAAAGTACATGGTAATAACTTAGTAAATGAGTAAGTTTGGAGACAAGTTTGTTTGGTCGTCGTAAGTGATGACCAGAACATGGGTCGTCCTAATACGACTGACCCTTGTTCATACTTGTGCTTTTTACTTCTCACATGGCTCGTAGGTGTAGTACGAAGGTCCGTAAATCTTAGCTCGTAGGAAAGATTATTTGGACGAGTCGTCTTATTCCGTTATAGCCATCGACGAAGTCTGGCTTCGTCTAACCTTTATACTTGGCTAAAGTAAATGTAGGTCGAAGTCTGGCTTCGGTTGATCTTTATACTTGATCAAAGTGAATGTAAAGGTCGAAGTCCGGCTTCGACCAATCTAAATTTCTTGAGTTTGTAGTGTATGAAGTCAACAAAGCGACGAATTTCCATTGATAACTTTTGATCAGCCACGATCTTACATTGATGGATAACTCCTGATCACTTTTTAAACTACTGGGATTCATAGATATCCCTTACAAAACTTCTAAAAACTTCAAAAACTTCTTAAAGAGTTACATAAAGAACCACAAAGTATGGTGCCCTGAGGGCGCTGGGGTTTGACGACGATCTCAGAAGTAGTATTTTGTGAGATGGTTAACATGCCATGGGTGTTTGAGCTTTTCACCATTGGGTTTAGTAAGCATGTATGTCCCTTCTCTGACCACTTTGGTGACGATGTATGGCCCTTCCCAATTGGGGAAGAGCTTGTTCTGACGGGCTTTGAGGCCCGTTGCTTCAATTTTTCTCAAAACATAATCTCCAACCTTGAAAGTCCTTTTCTTTATCTTCTTGTCATGGTACGCCTTGGTCCTCTTTTTGTAGTTAGCCATTCTCAATTGAGCGTCAAGTCGTCGCTCATCTAAGAGGTCAAGGTTGACCTGTTTGCTGTGAATATTTCTTTCAACGTCATAGAATGCCACCCGATATGTAGGAAGTTGAAGCTCGGCGGGAGCCATGGCCTTAGAACCATAGGCCAGAGCAAATGGGGTTTCTCCTGTAGGCCCCCAGGTGGTTGTCCGGACTGCCCAAAGAGCCGACGGGAGTTCGTCCAACCACCTCCCATCACGACCCTCGAGATTTTTGCATAAAGCAGACAAGACGAGCTTATTTGCCGCTTCAGCTTGCCCGTTGCCTTGAGGATAGGCGACAGACGACTTTGAATGCTTCACTCCCATTCTATTCAGCTCTTGTTCAAACTTCTTTGAAAATTGTAAACCGTTGTCAGAAACAATTACCCTGGGGATCCCAAATCGGCACCATATTGAATCATGAATGAAGCTCAAGACATTATTCTTTGTGATCTTGTTTAGGGCTTTGGCTTCAACCCACTTTGAGAAATAATCCACCGCTACTATCACGTATTTGACTCCTCCCTTGGCCTGTGGAAAAGGCCCAATCAGGTCAACACCCCACATGTCAAATGGCCAAGCTGCCATAACTGGGGTCTGTTCTGTCGTCGGGAGCTTCGGAAGGTCGGTGAATCTTTGACAGGTGTCACACTTCCTCACAAACTGCTTCACATCTTCGCGCAAGTGAGGCCAGTAGTATCCCATTGTGATCAGTTTATCAGCTAATGTACGAGCCCCAGGATGGCCCCCACACTCTCCTTGATGCACCTCAAAGAGTAGGTTGACAACTCTGTCAGGATGGACGCATTTCAGCAGTGGTCTTGTGATGGATCGTCTGTAAAGCTCTCCCTCTACGACTGAAAATCGGGCAGCCTTCCTCTTGATTTGACGGGCCAATACTTCGTCAGATGGTAGCTCGTCTTTTTCAATAAAGGCCTTCAGATCGTCAATCCAACACCTTGGACCGTCTCCAATGCACATAATCTTCACTCTCTCGTAAGCTGGTTCTTCGAGATATGCCAGGTGGTGGCCATGCTCGTCCTCTGGCAGTTGGTCCGTGGCCAGCTTTGAAAGTAGGTCGGCGTGTTCATTGTCTTCCCTGGCAATTCGCTGGATGGCCCAAAACTCTAAACCTTGTATCAACTCGCCGACCAACGAGTGATATTTCTGCAAGGTGGAATCAACGACCTGGTAATCTCCACGGACTTGGTTGACAATTAATTGAGAGTCACAATAAGCCACGATTTTTGTTGCCCCGAAGCACTTAGCATATTCAATTGCTGCGACAAGTGCCTCGTATTCCGCTTGGTTGTTTGATGCTTGGAACTTGAACCTCACAACCTCTTCAAAAACAGTACCGCTCTCTGGCTCGACTAGTACAATTCCGGCTCCACTTAGGTCTCTCGTCGCCGACCCGTCTGAGAAAATCTTCCAACACCCAATGGGCAAAGCCAACTCTTCCGGCTTGTCGTCGACCTGTTTGCCCTTGCTCATTTTTTGAGGTGGCCTTTGTTGGTCGTCATCTGAATAGAACGTCGTTTCAATCAAGAAATCGGCTAAGGCTTGGGCCTGCAAGGTCCTCCATGCTCTATATTGGATGTCAAATTCGGTCAATTCGATGCTCTAGTTAAGGAGACGACCAGAGCTTTCGGGACGATGTAGGATTTTTCGTAGTGGAGCATCTGTATAGACGACAATGGGATGGGCTGAGAAATAAGCTCGTAGCTTTCGTGCTGCAATGACGAGAGCATAAGCTATTTTCTCAACGTTGAAATAACGCGTCTCCACATCAGACAAAGCTTTGCTTACATAATACACTGGCCTCTGTATCCCATCCTCCTCCCTAACCATTACGGCGGCGACGGCCTTGTCACTCGCCGAGAGATATACAAATAAGTCTTCCCCTGCAACGGGACTGTTGAGGAGTGGTGGGGAGCCAAGGTATTCTTTAAGCTGATTGAACGACCTAGAACATTCTTTTGTCCATTCAAAATCTTTTGCACCACGGAGAGCCTTGAAGAAAGGAAGTGATCTTTCGGCAGACTTCGAAATGAAACGACCTAGGGCCGCCACTCGTCCATTTAGCCTTTGTACCTCCTTAATGCTTGTAGGCTCGGTCATATCAATCAAAGCTTTAATCTTTTCGGGGTTAGCCTCAATTCCCCTTTGGGAGAGCATGAATCCCAAGAATTTGCCTGCCGCAACTCCAAAAACACATTTGGCCAGGTTGAGCACCATGTTGTTTGCTCGTAGGTTGGAGAACGTTTGTTGAAGGTCGTCTACATATTTCCTCTTTTTTGACTTGACGACCATGTCGTCTATGTATGCCTCCAAGTTGTCTCGTCCTTTAAAGACCTTGTTGATCATTCTTTGGTAAGTTGTCCAGGCCTTTTTTAGCCCAAAAGGCATCTTCGTATAGCAATAGGTTCCCCCTGCAGCCTGGAAGGCCGTCTTTGGGATGTCTTCCTCGGCCATCTTAATTTGATGATAGCCGGAATAAGCATCCAGAAAGCTAAGGGTCGTATGACCAGCAACAGAATCGACGAGTTTGTCAATTCTGGGTAGGGGGTAGCTATCCTTGGGGCATGCTAAGTTCAGATCGGTGAAGTCAACACATAACCTCCACTTTCCATTGGGCTTTTTAACTAGAACCACATTTTCCAACCACGTCGTGAATCCAGCATCCACGATTATACCAGCGCTTAACAGCTTTTCAATTTCTTGTTTTGTTGCAACCTCCTTCTCAGTTGAAAAAAATCCTTAGCCTCTGTTCTTTAAACTTCATTGTTGGGTTTACTCCGAGCCTGTGGACGGCCACATCTTCCCTTATGCCCTTCATGTCTTCAACCCTCCAAGCAAAGAAGTCGAGGTTATGTTTGAGTAGGGTGATTATATCATCCCTCTCCTCAGTCGTCAGCTGAGACCCCAATTTAATCTTTTGCTCGGGGTAGCTCGGGTTGATGACCAGCTCAGTTAGCTCTTCGGCAGGCTTTATTTCAGGAGCATCGTCTCGAAAATCCATAGACTCGATCACAATTTCTTTGATCTTTTTCCTCGCTTCGGGGGTGAGGTCTGGAACCTCATCTTCAATTAGCTTGTCTAGCTCGGCCCCCGATTCCTGGGTGACCAAAAGCTGTGGAGCTGCAGGTTGGTCGTCTAGGAATTTTTCAACAAAGGCTTCGGTCTCGTCCACGCATTTGATTGTGGAAACGTTGGAGTAGGAGGTCGTCGTCTGCTTGACTGACTTAGAAAGCTTCACAATTTGGTCAGGGTCGTCTATTTCGAGCGTCCGTTTTGACTTCAACATATGCTCCAGGAATTCTGGGGCCGTCCCCAACACACAACCGATTCCTGAGCGTGTAGGAAATTTGATTATCTGATGAGGGACGGACACGACGATCCCTAAAGCTGCTTGGCTAGGCTGGCCGAGAATTGCATGATAATCACTGATAACATCAATTACTACGAAAGTGACAGTCTGGATGGTTCTCAAAGGATGGTCCCCGATGTCGACGGGAAACTCAATTTGTCCCTTGGCATCTACCTTATGATTGGTGAATCCCTCAAGACGTCCTAAGTAGGGACTTAGGCGGCTGTCGGGTAAACCCATCTTCTGGTAGACGTTATAGAACAAAATATCCTTGGCTGCCCCGGTGTCAATCAATATTCTTCTTGACTCACAATTGTCAATGAAGCCAGGGACGATCAGTGTTTGCTGACGGGCTAGGGGGTTGGCTGATAACTCGTAGGGGTAGAAACTGATCATGTCGTTCGAAATCTAAGATTTTTAGGGAACATGGGGGGCTTTCTTCAGGTGTTAAATGGCACTCTTGATTTGATTCTTACTTGTCTCCTCAGAGATGACGAGGACCATTCTCGGCTGCCTCTCAGGAGGGTCATTATTAGCATCTTGAGTGTTGGCTGCTTGACGATCCTTCTTCACGTAGTGCTCAAGGCGACCGTCGTCAATCCACCTTTGAATTATTTTCTTAAAACTAAAACACTCTTCCGTATCATGTCCCCTGTCACGGTGGTATTCACAATATTTGTTCATATTCTTTTTCCCTTTCGCATTGTGATTCATTTTTGGCGCCGGTCCAAAGTCCACGTTGCTCAGTATTTCTGCCCGTGAGACCGTCAAAGGTGTATATGAGTCTGGTACTTTTTCAGCCTTTCCTTGCTTGTTCTTTCCTTTGTCTCCGGCCTTATCCTTTTTTGATTTTGCCGCCTCATCATTGTCGACGACCTTCCCTTCTCTCTGCAGCTTCCTCTCCTCAGCCTCGGCTACAGCATAAGCCTTAGCGTAGAGATCTTTCCTGGATTTGGCTGGATGGACTTGGAGCTCATAGTCCAAAGTGGAAGAAACAACACCGTGCCTGAAATAGTTGATAATTTCTCGATCTGTCAGATCCTCATCGATCTGATCCACCAACTTCTTGAACCTTTTGAAGTAACTCATGGAGCTTTCATTGGCTCCTTGGGTGATGTTACTGAGATCGTTGACAGTCTTACGACGATCTCCGGCTGTTGCGAATCTTCCCAAGAATTTTTTCCTCATCTGTCTCCATGAATCAATGCTTCCTTTTGGAAGGCTTCTAAACCATCTCAGTGCGGCATCAGTCAGTGTGCTTGTAAGGGCTTTACACATTACGTCGTCGTGTCCCGAATCTCTTGACACCACACACATCTGAGCCGTCATATTGCTTTAAGTCAGGAAGTTTAAACCCTGGTTCTGGAGGTCCCATCTCCAACATCCATTGTGCCAATGGCTTCAGTGTGCCAACATCATCTTCTGAATCGTCACTATCTACATTGTTTCTCTTGGCCGTCAATTCCTCAACTTGACGCTTGAGTCTTAAAAATTCTCGCATATCAACATCGCCGACAAGGCCGATGGGGGGATCCTTTCTCGACGGGGCCCCCGGGAAACGGTGTTCGACCGTTGCCTCTCAGAGGGAGCAGGTCGTCGGGAGATGGTCCTTTCTCTCCTATAACTTGGTGGTGGAGACGGCCTATAGGATCGTGGTTGTTCCCGTCCACGACGAGGAGGAGTGCGCGTCCTCTCCCTATAGCTTGGCGCTCGTTCATTTCTTAAAGAAGGGGTCATTTGACGACCGCGGACAGCTTGGTTTTGATTCTGATCAGGATTTTCACTGGCTAGAGTTCTACGAGGCTCATCATCCGCCTCATCACGTCTTCGCTGTGATGGGATTCCCTCACTTCGTCGCTGATTGAGGTGTTCTCTGAGATCAAGTTGTGGCACTACTCGTTCGTTTCCGGCGGGGGTTCCTTCACGATGACCATCGTTTCCTCTCTGGCTCCTTCTTCTCCCCGACGAGACAGTGTTGTGGGACGCCTGTGGGGGTTGGTCCTCAGCCATTTGTATAAGCTCGTTTTGGATTCGTAGGAGTAAGTGGAGAGCATTTGCTCTCTCAACGAGGAAAGCGGCTCTGTCGAGATGTGGGTTGGATGGGCTTCCCACGTTTCGTACAGTAGCTCCCTCTGTCCTCCTCTCCAACGGGGGTCGTCGTTGTCTCTCAAGTGCGTGCCTTTTGTCCCTCCTTCTTGCTGCTGGAAGGCCAGTATCATCAACCACACCATGTGACCTGGTAACCCTCAGATTAAGGGCTGAGGTGAGGGAGGTCTGGGTTTTCTGTTGGCACCTTGAGGAAGGTGGCCGCCCTGCATCTCCGGTGGACTTGCTAGCTGTGTGTCCATCTGACACCATCTCCAGGTTTTCCGGTTGCTTTTCCTTTGTTGAAGATCACTGATGAACGCTTCCCGGCAATGGAACCAATCTAATGACGCAGGAAAGCGTTCGGGCTCAGCTCTGGGTCCAACTAATGATTAAGGCTGACTTTGGATCTGCACAACACAAGAAAGGAACCGTGAACTGCGCCGGGGCTTGTCCGGCAAGGCCCTCCGACGTGAGAATCAGCGTATGATCTGGAGAGAAGGTGATATGGAAATGGTGGGTGTGTGTATACGTGAATATGCAAAATTACATTACCTTAGCCCTTGACATTGTTCTCATATTTATAGTGGATGAAATGGAGTTAGGGTTTCCATCTGAACTGTTGGATTGGGTAATTGCCAACCATTGGATCAGCTTTGTTCCCTAGGCGTACACGTGGCATGCTGGGATTACTCCGCCTAAGTAAGGACACTGCTGTGTCTGACACGGATAAGTTGTTTGCCTTATAATGGAAAGTCAACCTGCACACTTTTGGCGTCACTACTGATTTCATGATTGCACGTGCAGAATGGCCTAGTGATAGGTCTGACTTTATCCCAAAATAGCCAATCTAGCAAGCTTATTGAAGAAGCTAAATGAAGGGACGACCTGGAGCTGTACCGTCCAGTAAGATCGTCGCCTTGATAGATGACTCGACGAGCGAGTGGACGAGTGAGTGGCCTCGCTCTCTAGACGGGCCAGATCGCTCAAAGCCGACGACGATCACCCTCCGTTAAGACGGGCTCTGACTCATGTGGTGAGGTGGCTCGTCACTAGATGGGCTTGGTCGCTCATTGACGACGACCGCCATCTATTGTACGACGGGCTATGACCCAAATCTGGATGGGCTTCATTAATCTTGACCCTTTAGTGGGCTCGTTGGGCCCACATCTGGTAGGAGTATACCGGGCCTGGTCCATCACGAAATATCTCGTTCAAAATCCTTTAGACTATCCCCATCAGTGACCCCGATCCAACCCAACCTCAAATAAAATATTAATTTCTCTCACTTCCATATACACACTCCCAACCTTATATAATCATACTCCCATCAGTGACCTCGACCCAACTCAACCCAACCCAACCCAACCTTTTAAAAATAAAATATTTATTTTTTCTTTACTTCAACTTACCTAAAATACTTATCATTTTATTTTTTAAAATAATGTATTAGTAATAATATTTTTAAAATTACCCGTACAATTATTAAAAATAATTACTCATACAATTATAAAAAAATTATAAATTTTGATATATTTTATTTTTTATTTTATATAAAATATATTAATTTTAAAAATATATTTATATAAACACAAAATCAAAATAATTTGGTGAAACAAAAAAAAAAAAAAAAAAAAACAAAAAACAAAAAAAAAGAAAGAAAATGGTGACCCAACCCAACCCAACTCAACCAAACCGGAGGTCGGCCAATTGTCCAAAGTCATGAGTTTTGATGACTTTTTTTTTTTGTTTACTTTTTCGTTTTGTTTTATATATGGTGACCCTCCCTTGAGTGAGGGTCACCGCTGGGAGTAGTCTTATATACAATTTAAGATGTAAAACTAATTAGAAAAGAGATACAACTGACATAGGTGAACTTTTAAAAATAATACGAGACGAGAGTAAAAAAGAAAGAAAAATGGGTTTTTTTAAATAATCAGAAAAAAAGAAACAGCCAAGTATCGGCTAGGATTCAAACCATTACATCTACATTAGAATGAATAGGCCTAACCAATTAAGCTAACTAAGGAATCCCGTCAATCATCAAAAATCAAAATATATACTCCCTCCGTCCCATAAAACTTTACTCCTTTATCGTTGAGAACGGAAAATAAGGAATAATGTTATTAAAGTAGGTGTTGTGAGTGGGAGGAGAGAGAATGAGTGGAGAGACTAGTAAATTTGAAAAGTATTGTGAGTATGACAAGTGGGACCCATGAATAAAGAAGTATTAAAAAATTTCCTTTTTAGGAAAGTGAAACTTTAAAATGGGACGCCTAAAATAGTAAAAGAGATAATGTTTTATGGAACGGAGAGAGTATATTATAAAAATAAACAAACAATTGGGCTAGGCTTTAGGATTGGTAGAAAATGATTGAGGCCTGTGCAAATGGGCTCCTTTTACATGCCCAAAACCAGGTCTGTATTAACTTCGATTTGGTTTTTGTCGATTTATTGGACGAAGTGATAAAATTGAAAAAGTTGAAAAGGCTCGGTAAAGACAATCAAAAAAGAAAAGAAAAGTGAGGATATTAGAAATTTCCTTATAGTTTATTAATCAAAATATATATATCTTCGCCAGTGTCGTGTGTAATTACAATACTAGGGGAAGTGTTACTCTAGGGTCCTGGATCTAAATAAAATACTCCCTCCGTCCTAATAAAAGCTTCACTAATTTCCTAAAAGGACGTTCCGTTAGAAGCTTCACCTTTCCTAAAATGGCAAATAATCTTTACTATTCCACCCACTCATTCTCTCTCCTATTTTACTATTACACTCACAATATTTTTCAAATTTACTATTTCCTCCACTCATTCTCTCTCCTATTTTACTATTACACTCACAACATTTTCTCCACCCTTAATTTGCATGCCGAGCCAAAATGGTGAAGCTATTATAAGGACGGAGGGAGTACTTTATTGGGACAGCCTATTTTTAAAGTTTCTTAAAAAACCTCGTGACAAAATTAACCCCAAGCACCAAACAAAACACGAGCATCATTAACTTGTACTCTGCATGCTCCTAACTATCAGATCACACAACTATCAGACCTTTAATTATCAGACTTTTTGAATTCAAGAAACAAAAAGAAATTATGAAACATGAAGACCAAAATCTTCCCTTATAAAACTCTTATAATCTAATATATATGGTGATGAACTATTAGGTTTCACTTTTCAAGCCACATTATTAAAAACTCAAATCCTACCAAAAAAAAAAAGATGATGAAAATCAAAATATCAATGGTAATGACAGAGAGTTAGGTGTGGTGAGTAAGAAATTGAAGAAGATCAAAAGAGAAAGTCACAAAATTTAAAAAGACAATTATCCTCAACATGAGTCACTAAATCATTGTTATGATTTTGTGTTTCTTCTTTGCTCCAATTAAGGAAACAAAAAGTCTTCCAAAGAAATGAATAGATGTATGCTTGGCCTTCAACTGCATACATGGTATCACAACATCTCACCCAGATAATAAGAGACAGAATGTTACTTGTTGCACACAACTAACACCCCACTCACCATCTATGTTGAACCAGATCTGACAATCTCTTTTCATTCCAAAAATAAGGGATGATACCCTGTTGCGGTGAGAGACCGAAGAGACTGGAGTTTGTAAGGTTGTCGAAAACCTAAATGGGTTGTTAAAACAGAGTCAATAGAAAATAACAATCAAACAACAATTATACAACATAACGATATACGTGGTTCATCAAATCAGCAATTGAACTTCTGAACCCTAGAATTATACATCTTTGTCAAACTAGGATTAATTATGTTTGTTAGAGGATAGGAAAATATTTATACAGCCCTATTTCTAACCCTTCAGGGTTTCCTAATCATGCTCTGAATTCGCCTGGCCCAAAGCCCAAATCTCGATGGCACAATCGTGCACTCTGATCTGCACGATCGTGTAACTCAAGTTGGCACGATCGTGCCCTATGTTCTACACGGCTGTGTTCGCTCAGATCTGACGTTCATTGTTTGGCACGATCGTGCGTTGTGGTTGTGCAACTTCTGTACGGTCGTGCCATATTCAGCATGGTCGTGCAAATTATGTTTGGACGGTCATGCCAATATCAACACGGTCGTGCAACTGCCCAAAAATCTGGAATCACGTATTTGCTTGTCTTGACCCATAATTAGGCGTCTTCAATCCTCAAATGCGTCAAAACCAGTAAATCTCCACCTAGCTCCCAAATCAATAACCAGAATTTTCCCTCAGCCTCAGATGTTATCTAACAACTGCGAACATTTAGCAAGTCCAAACAATGTTGGAATTTGCTAATTGGAACGGACTTCGTGAATATGTTAGCGGGATTGTCCGCAGTACCCACTTTCTTCACATGATACCTCACATTTATGTGCTTGATCCTCTCTTAATGAACTTGATCCTTGGCCAATCATATTGCACTCAATCTGTCACAAAATATTGTAGCCTGATCCTGATGTAACTCGAGGTCCCTGATCAAACTCTTTAACCATGTTCCCTCCCTAGCAGCTTCTATCAATGCCATGTACTCCATTTTTGTAGTCGACAAAGTCACTGTAGATTGCAAAGTAGCTTTTCAACTGAGAACTGACCCACCCAGAGTAAATACGTAACCAGTCATAGATCTCATCATATTAACATCCCAGAGTAGTATGAATCATAATAACCCTCAAATGCACATTTTGTACCACCTCCATAAATGAGACAAACATCAAACGTACCACTAAGGTACCTGGAGATCCTTTCCACTGCCTGCCAATGTTCCTTACCAATAATTCCCACGAACCTACTGAAAACACTAGCATCATGTTGTAAGTACCCCAATTCGGACCGCTCTGACACCGAGGGTTCGCTTATCCAAGATCATAAAGTTTTGTGACTTTCCGAGCATTAAATTGACCAAGCGAGGCAAGAAAGTACCTTTTGTACATTAAAAACCTCAGAAGAACCTAGCAGGAATAACAAAAGTCAAAAACATACTGACTTCACACCTTGATCCATGCGGATCACCTTGCAAAAGGCAAAGGTATTCCGTACGGACCACTTTGACATTCCCAGATGCTATAAATACAACCCTCTTGTTCCTTCATTTGGGATAAAAATTTGAGTAGTATTGAGAGTATTAGGGGGGATTCTGCTAAAGTGAGAGCAGAATATTTCTCTCCTTCTTATCACCTTAACAAATTAAATACTTTTCCAGCAAAATCAAATCTTATGAAGATAGAAAGAACTAACATTGGTGAGATCTCCCTACAAACTCTAATAACACTTTAATCTCTCATGTTCAAGTCTTTAATTTAATGAATCATTGTTGTTAAATCTATCATCTACAATGTAGTCTTTTACTTTTTCTTGCATATTGTGATCCCAAACCATCTAAATGATACTAAAAGGCTTTCCATGCATAATTTGCTTAAGAATGGAAGTCTAATGGAGATATTGGTTTGTTTATAAATATTTCAAGCATTGTATTTCCATTACTTACTCTCAAATGTCTTTATTTCCTAAATCATCTATTAATCCATTTTCTTTTAAGTTACTATAATACAAGTAACCCTAATCTCTAAGGATGAACTCATCACTCATATTAAAGATGTGGTTCTAGGGATTATGGTTACAAGGTTGATGTAACTTCACTTCTCCCATTTTCTTCCCAAAATGTGACAAAAATTCAAGTTTAACTTCAAAAGATCTCTCATTTCTCTATTTGAAACAAACAATCTCCATTGTTGTCTCTCAAAAAAAGCTCAAAACCACCATTGTTGTACTATTATAGGGTTTGGAGATGACAACCTTAGGATTGGACATTTAACCTTTTTTATGTTTTATGATCAACTTTCTGGATAGTTTTTAGAAGCTGACAACTTTCCTGTTTTTTCAAATCTAATCGTATTAACATCAGAAATTAAATGAGATACAGAAAAATAGCCTACTGCGCATGTGAATTCGTACGGACCTCCTTGTAATGCAGTATGGATCCGTACAGATCAGTTTGTAATCTGTAACATTTGTTTAGTTTTTTTCCAATTTTTCCAATTTCATATTTGTTTTAAACCCCCTTTTTATCAAAGCAAAATGTTTTCTAAAACTGCACAGTTTTCTCTTTCCTTTTAGCTACAAAGTCATTTGACTTTTAAAACACACACACACAAGTTTCAAAAAATGTTAGAAAGTCTTATAGATATGAGGCGTTTCAGGTGTGCACTAAAATCTCTTCTCGAGGCGTAACGTGACCTCCAAACTCAAGATCTTACATCAAAAAGCCTTTTGTCAATGTTTTGGGCTCACAAAACGGCGTGACGACTCTCTTTTCAAAGAAATTCATCTGTCCAATCTTTAAACATTTCATTTTCAAAACGGACCCCATGCACTCGTGTATCTGAATCGGGTAATTTCAGTTGGCGACTCTACTGGGGAGAAACTTGTTTTAAAACTTCTTTTAAAGTCTTTAAAACATTGTGCGGGTCAAACTTTTGTTTACCCCTTTTTCGACTATTGTGTTTGTGTGTTACTTTTCTTTGATTCTTTGCTTCTTAAAAAAATATGTGCTTCGTATACATCTTGCTATTTGAAATGCCTCTTTTTGTTGTGCAAATTTTGCCCATAAAAATGCTCTCGTTTTTACCTTGTTCATAAAATATTTTGAGCATCTTTTTTTTACTCATAGAAATGTTCGTACATATATTCATGTCTTTAAGACACATTTTGCAAATTTCTATTTTTAACTGAAAAGGTAATTTAGCTACCTCACACTACGCGCACCCTTACCATAAACACTTGCACACTACAACCCTGAACCCGGGATAGTCTCAATTGCAGCTCGAAGGTGTTCCTATACCTCTCTTGCGCGCACAGGTGTAAGTACCCCAATCTGGATCGCTCCCCATACGACACACGAGAAACACCGCGGACTCACACAAACGTGATCCCAAAGACCCGTAACCTTCAAAAACCCTAAAACCACCAACCAAACCAAGGTAGGACCCTTCCATGATAAAATAAAACAAAAGGACTTTTTGGGAATTACAAAAAATATTCAGCCTGCATAATGGTCCGCACGGACTCTTTTGCAAGTAGACATCATAATTACAAAATCCTCTTAAAGTCCACGATATTCCCTTAAATCCAGGAAAGCCAAAAAATTGGTTTTGTAAACAATCCGTGCGGACCATTTTGCAGTTTTTTGGGGCCTATAAATAGAGGGCTCCCCCTCTCATTTTCTTCACACCTCCATTCTCTCCTCTCTCCCCCAGCCTTCAGGCTCCCCTCTAAGTCCTTCTGAGGCAATCCCGGTCCCTTTCGGTTCTTTATGGGGCCTTCTGAGCCCTCTTGAGGTGCTCTGAAGCCCTGCCGAGCACTCCCGAGACGCTCTTGAGCCACCCCAAGGTGCTCCCGAAGCATCCCGAAGCCCTGTCGGTCCATCCCGAGCCATTTCGATCCATCCCGAGCCATTCCGAGCCATTCCGATCCATCCCGAACCCCTGCCGGACCATCCCGAGGCACGTCGAACCTTTGCCCGAGTACAACCAACAAACCCGAGGCACGCTGAACCTCTACCCGAGTACAACCAATAAACCCGAGGTACGCCGAACCTCTGCCCGAGTACAACCAACAAACCTAAGGCACACCGAACCTCTGCCCGAATACAACCAACAATCCCGAAGCACGCCAGAGCTCTGTCCGCAGACACACCTAGCACTCCCGAGGCACGCCGAAGCTCTGTCCGTAGACATCGGTACTTCCCGAAGCAATCTCGGTCCGTCCCGGAGCACTATTCCCAAGCGGAAGATAGACACGAACCAACATTGGTAAGGCCTCCTTCCAGTACTATTTCAATTTATTTCAATACATAGCATACAATGTTGACATCATATTCAGCATGCATTTTTAAAAAAGCACACACACACACATAACTTTTAAAGAAAGAGGGGTATCGAAAGACTCGTGTATACGAGGCGACTCGGGTGAGCTCTGCTATTCTCTTCCCAAGGCGTAACCTGACCTCCGAACTCAAAATCTCATCACACAACAACCTTTAAAAAAACAAAGCCTTTTCTCAATGTTTTGCGCTATATCAAAATGGCGTGGCGACTCCTCCAAACACAGCGACACCTCTCGACCAAAGACGCGACGAGCGACGCGAGATGTTGGGGCCCGCGCAACCGGATCCGGGTAATTTCAGTTGGCGACTCCGCTGGAGAAGTTTTCTTTTAAAAACTTTTTAAACAAAAAAGAAATATTTTTAAAACAATGATGAGGATCAAACTTTCATTTTACCCCTTTCTTTAACTGTTGTGTGTGTGTGCATGTGCTTACTTTTTATTTACAAAAAAAAAATAAAAATACAAAAAAATGCATCATAATACATTTGTGTACATACTCTTAAAAATTCTGCAAAAAATTATGTTTTACTCAGAAAAAGAATTTTAGTGACCACACACTACGTGCACTCTTATCCTGTATACTGCACACTACAACCCCGAACCCGGAGTGGTCTCAGTTGCAGTTCGATTGGTCTTCCTGACGCCTTTCAGACGTGCACGGGATCATTCCAAACTTCCCATCCTAGCCAGTGTCAACCCTGCACGCTTGCGTCACACTCTGTCCAGACTCGGTTGGTTTTTTTACCCAGACCGTGTCATAAAGCCTGGATCCATATCCCATGCCGGCCATTTTATGAGTCAAAGCTCGAAACTCAATATCCCTTGCACAAGCAAGACGATGAAAGGTCATGCTAAAATCTTGACCCGATCTTGATTTCCAAAGCTACACCCAAACAATGCTCTGTCCTGGATATACATCCATGCCCACATGACACCATGTCATCAAGCCTTTAATACGTCATCCATGACAATATGAACTAGCCAAAACCTAACGTCACAGATCCCTTGCGCAAGCAAGGTAAAGAGAGGTCATGCCGAATTCTTGACTCGATCTTGACTCAGGTGCCAGCTCAGTTCACTATTCACATGGCTGACGCATTAAAACGAACATGACAGGCTCAGTCCTTAGGTTTGGTTTTCTTTTAGCCGGTGGAAACTTCTTGCCCTATAGGACCCTCGCCCGGGGCTGTCTACCCCGGGATGTCGAAATACAGGTGCAAAACGAGGGGCTTATAGCCGAACTGATGTCTCCACTGACCCAGGATCTAGCATAGTTGCGAAAAAGAAGAGCAATCTTTTCCAACCCACCTAGGATTTTGAGAAAACATGTTTTAAGTAAATTAAAACAACAAAAAAAGAAGCATAACCAATTAAAAAAAAAGAAACAACATGTCGCATGAGCTTTCCCCCTTCATCCAAAAAGGGCCTTCCCATGTCTAAACCTTACCCGTCACCCCTCCAGCGAACCGAGAATGATTGAGAGTACCTGGAAACCGTCCTTCCAGTGTCAAAGCCGCAAGGTCCGACAGCCTTTCCAATACATCCACCAGAGCAGCCTGTCACTCCCTTATGGCAAGGTCGACAGATAACAGTGAGGGAAACGGAATCCTACCCTTGAGAAATTTCCCAACAATGGAAGAGGTTTAGCAAGCTATCATGGCTCTCGAGAAATGCCAAGGCAAGCAACAGGCTTGGATCGAAGGTGCCATGCATCATTTCAGAACATTAGCCATCCCCCAGCCACCTGGGGCTCCCGGGAAAAACAAAGACATACCCGCTCCCGTTGCTCCCAACGTCTCTCATTGTCCCCGGGGATACAATCCTTCGCCTCTGTACGACCCCCGCAGTTACGACATGAAGTCACAAGAACTACTCGGGAGGGACATGTCAAGTCAGTGCCCCGAGGTCCCAAGGTCGCCACAAAACGACAAGAACATTTGCTAGGACGTCTGCGACTGCTTCGCTTGTCTGGAGAATGACTTCCAAGATGAAATAAACGAGGATCGTCCCCCAAGAAAAAAGAAATCCCCTTCTCAACAAAAATTAAAAAAGAGGTACGAAGTCGGCGATCCCACAGTGGGAACCCTTGGAGAACCGTTTGGAAAGTTTGACTACTAAGTCATCTACTCCAACAAATCTCTTCAGCCTGACTCAACTCGAGACCACGTAAACTTCTGCTCCATGATTAGTTGGGACGAGCTCTGCACAGCCACCTACGGTCCAAGGGTCCTAACACCCCAACCCCTATCTTGGGAAGACATCAAGGCCATCGTTGACGCTCCAACAAAAGCAATAACAATGAACAAGTTGAAATTGAAATTGCCCGGATCCGACTGCGTGGGCCCCGACATCTCGCGATTTTGAGTCGAGAGGTGTCGCTGCGTTTGTTTGAGGAGTCGCCACGCCGTTTTCATATAGCCCAAAACATTAAAAAAGGCTTGTTTAAAAAGGTTGTTGTGTGATGAGATTTTGAGTTTGGAGGTCAGGTTACACCTCGGGAAGAGAATAGCAGAGCTCACCTAAGTTGCCTCGTATACACGAGTCTTTCGATACCCCTCTTTCTTTAAAAGTTGTGTGTGTGTGTGCATGTGCTTTTAAAAATGCATGCTGAATATGATGTCTACATTGTATGCTATGTATTGAAATAAATTGAAATATTATAGGAAGGAGGCTTTACCAATGTTGGTTCGTATCTATCTTCCGTTTGGGAATAGTGTTTGAGTGTGAATAGTGTTTCGGGACGAACTGGGATTGCTTCGGGATGTACCGATGTCTGCGGACAGAGCTTCGACGTGCCTCGGGAGTGCTAGGTGTGTCCTTGAGCAGAGGTTCGGCATGCCTCGGGAGTGTTGGTTGTACTCGGGCAAAGGTTTGGCGTGCCTCGGAAGTGTTGGTTGTACTCGGGCAGAGGTTCGGCGTGCCTCGGGAGTGTTGGTTGTGCTCGAGCAGAGGTTCGGCGTGCCTCAGGAGTGTTGGTTGTGCTCGGGCAGAGGTTCGGCGTGCCTCAGGATTGTCGGTTGTGCTCGGGCAGAGCTCCGACTTGCTTCGGGATGCCTCGAGATTGTCCGACAGGGCTTCGGGATGGACCGAAATGCCTTGGGATGTACCGAAATGCCTCGAGATAGACTGACAAGGCTTCGGATGCCTCGGGAGTGCCTCGGGGCGGCTCAGGAGCATCTCGGAAGTGCTCGGCAGGGCTTCGGAGCACCTCGAAAGGGCTCGGAAGGCCCCGGAAGGAACCGAAAGGGATCGGGAGTGCCTCGAAAGGACTTAGAGGGGAGCCTGAAGGCTGGGGGGATGGAGGAGAGAAGGGAGGTGTGAAGAAAATGAGAGGGGGAGCCCTCTATTTATAGCCATGGAAAAATGACAAAGTGGTTCGCGCGGACCTTCTTAGGAAAATCAAATTTTTTGTTTTCCAGGATTTTAGGGAATCTCGTGGAATTTAAGAGGATTTTGCAATTATGATGTCTGGGTGCAAAATGGTCCGCGCGGACCATCCTGCAGGCCAAATATTTTTCGTAATTCCCAAAAAGTCCTTTTGCTTTATTTTATCCCAGAAGGGTCCTACCTTGGTTTGGTTGGTGATTTTGGGGTTTTTGAAGGTTACGTGTCTTCGGGATCACGTTCGTGTGAGTCTCCGGTGTTCCCCGTGTGTCGGATGGGGAGCGATCCAGATTGGGGTACTTACAGAAGCCCCTCGGCGACATCACTTATGAAGGAAGTGGGGTCGTCGATAAGATAAGGGTCCCGATCAGGATCGCTTGTTGGGAGAGATAAGGTGACCGTGTTGGTCAAGTGCGAGGACGTGGTGGTGTCCTGAGGGTGACCGTTTAGGTCGGTTGGCTGGACCCTATGATAGGATTCCTACGTATCCCGAATGGAAATCAAGCCTGATCGTAGTTTGGAAATTGTGAAGTTGTCGTGTATGCGGATGTGGTGGTATCTTGGGTGAGGTGGATGTGTCGGTGTCCTGAGGTGACCGCTTGGGTCGGCTGTGAGGACGTGGTGGCGTCCTAAGGTGACCACTTGGGTCGGCTGTGAGGACTTGGTGGCATCCTAAGGTGACCGATTGGGTTGGCTATGAGGACGTGGTGGCATTCTAAGGTGACCGCTTGGGTCGACTGTGAGGACGTGGTGGCGTCCTAAGGTGACCGCTTGGGTCGGCTGGCTGGACCCTTTGACAGGATTCCTACGTATCCTGTATGGGAATCAAGACTGATTGTAGTTCATGTGTGGGGTGACCGCTTGGGTCAGATGTAAGGACTTGGTGGTGTCCTGAGGTGAAGTAGTGAGGTATGTGTGGACGTGGTGGTGTCCTGAGTCGAGGCTTGGTTCAGGAGTATGAACCTGAGTTGAGGCTTGGTTCAGGAGTATGAACCTGAGTTTGAGGCTTAGTTCAGGAGTATGAACTTAAGTTGAGGCTTCGTTCAGGAGTATGAATCTGGTGTTTGAGACTTAGTTCAGGAGTATGAACTTAAGTTGAACTTGGTTCAGGAGTATGAATCTGGTGTTTGAGACTTAGTTCAGGAGTATGAACTTAAGTTGAGGCTTGGTTTAGGAGTATGAACTTGGTGTTTGAGACTTAGTTCAGGAGTATGAACTTAAGTTGAGGCTTGGTTCAGGAGTATGAACCTGGTGTTTGAGACTTAGTTCAGGAGTATGAACTAAGTTGAGGCTTAATTCAGGAGTATGAACCTGAGTTGAGACTATTCTAAGGCGTCTGGACCTGAGATGGATAATCTTACGAAAAGATTTGGTAATCTTACGAAAAGATGCTTTGTGGTGTATGAGGAAGTGGTGGTGTCCAGTGGCTGAGATTTTATGTGTGTGGACGTGTCCGTGTCCAAGAGGTGAAATGTTATGTGTGGACGTTGTAAGTACCCCAATCTGGATCACCCCCTTTCAAGCACACGGGAAACACCGCAGACTCATCAACGCAGTCTCGACGACCTCTGGCACTCAAAACCCTCTCAAAACCCCCAGCCAAACCAAGGGAGGAGCCTTTGCAGGATAAAAAGGGACAAAAGGACCTTTTGGGAATTTTCGAGGAAATTGGAAAAGCAATAATGGTCCGTACGGACCTCTTTGCTTTAATAATTCTTGAATCCTCTTAAAGTCCACAATATTCCCTCAAATCCGGGAAAATGATTACCCTCTGCGAGTTGGTCCGTACGGACCTCTTTGCATGTCAAGATGGTCCGTACGGACCTTATTGCTCGGGGACATCATGATTTCAAAATATTCACCATCATCACGAGATTCCCTCAAATCGAGGAAAACCAAAAGTACGGATTACCGGGGAGGTCCGTACGGACCTCTTTGCACCAAATCTGGCACTATAAATAGAGGGCTCCCCCTCCTCATTTTCACAGACCTCCCACTTCTCTCTTCCTCCCTAGGCCTTCGGCTTCCCCTCTAAGTCCTTAGAGGCATTCCCGGCCCCTTTCGGATCCTTCGAGGCCTTAGGAGCCCCCTCGTGGTGCTCAGAAGCCTCCCAGCGCTCCGCGACGCTCCGCGCTGCCCCGAGGCACTCTCGAGGTACTCTGAGGCCCCTCGTGGTACTCAGAGGCCTTGCACTGGTCTTTCCACGGTGTCCGGCTCTTTTCGAGTCAAGCCGGCGATCCCAGGCCACGCGAAACTGCCCGAGTGACTCCTGCCGATCCCGATGCACGCCGAACCTCTGCCCGAGTGATCCCTGCGATCCCCACACACGCCGAACCTGCGCCGAACGCAGCTGCAGCATCAACTCACGCCGAAACTCTGTCCATGAGACAACCGGGCCCCTCCCGAAGCAATCCCGATTCATGCAGGAGCGCTACTCCGACCTCAAACACTATTCCTCGGCGGAAGACAGACACGAACCAACATTGGTAAGGCTTCCTTCCATCACTATTTCAATACATTTCAATACATAGTATACAATGTAGACATCCGATCTGACATGCATTTTTAAAAAAAAGCACACACACACTCTCACAACATTTAAAGGATATTAGGGGTATCCGAAAGACTCGTTTTACGAGGCGACTCGGGTGAGCTCTAATATTCTAATATTCTCTTCCCGAGGAGTCATCTGACCTCCGAACTCAAAATCTCATCACACAAAAACAGTTTAAAATTATCTTTAAGCGATGCCCTTTTCAATGTTTTGGGCTTAATAAAAACGGCGTGGCGACTCTACAAATGCGAAAACAAACGGCGAGACACCTCCAACTAATCGGCGAAGCGGAATAAAGCCGGATCGGGCGCGAATGACGCGCTGCCTCTCGGATCCGGGCGAACATTCCCGAACAGCGACGCGAGTGCGAGATGCACGGGGCCCTCCGCGCGCGAGCCGAATCCCGGGTAATTTCAGTTGGCGACTCCGCTGGGGAAAATTTTGTTTTAAAAACTTTTAAACAAAACAAAAGATTTTTAAAACGATGATGAGGGTCAAACTTTCATTTTACCCCTTCCTTTAACTGTTGTGTGAGTGTGCACGTGCTTCGTTTTTATTTTACAAAAAAAAATAAAAATACAAAAAATGCATCAATATACATCTGTGCATACATTTAAAATTCTTCAAAAACTTCTGTTTTACTCAGAAAAAGAATTTTAGAGACCGCACACTACGCGCTTTCTTTGCCTCGGTTACACCGCACACTACTTACTGCTTTGCCTCGGTTACACCGCACGCTACGCGCAGCTTCTTTGCCTCGGATACACTGCACACTACAACCCTCGGCCGGAGTGGTCTCGGTTGCGATCCGTTTGGTCTTCCTAGGCCTCTTGGACGCGCACGGGATCATTCCAAACATCCCATCCTAGCCCGGCGTCAACCCGCACATTTGAGTCTTGAGTCACGCTCTGTCCGGACTCGGTTGGTTTTTACCCGGTCAGGTGTCATACGGCTGGATACATATACCATGCCGGCCATTTTTCGAGTCAAGGCTCGGAACTCAAGATCCCTTGCGCAAGCAAGCGATGAAAGGTCATGCTAAAATCTTGACACGATCTTGATTTCGAAGCTACACCCAGGACGATGTTAGTCCGGATATACATCCATGCTCACATGACACCATGTCATCACGCCTTTGATACGTCGGCCATGACAATATGACCCGGCTAACGCCTAACGTCACGAGATCCCTTGCGCAAGCAAGCAAGAGAAGGTCATGCCGAACTCTTGACACGATCTTGACTTAGTGGCGGCTCGGTTCACTATTCACATGGCTAACGCATCAAAACGAACATGACGAGGCTCGGTCCTTAGGTTCGATTTTTCTTTTAGGCCGGTGGAAACCGCTTGCCCTATAGGACCCTCGCCAGGCTGTCCGCTGGGATGTCGAAATACGGAGTGCAAAAGCGAGGGGCTTATAGCCGCACGGATGGTCTCCGGACCCGGGATCTAGCATAGTTGCGAAAAAGAAGAGCAATCTTTTCCAACCTACCTAGGATTCTGAGAAAACATGTTTTAAGTAAATTAAAACAACAAAAAAATCATAAAAATAAAAGAAACGGAAACCGCATGCCACGTGAGCTTTCCCCCTTTTATCCCGTGAGGCCATTCCTGTGTCTAAACCTTGCCCATCACCCCCTCCAGCGAACCGAGAGTGGTTGAGAATACCTGGAAGCCGCCTTTTCGATGTCGAGGTCACAAGGTCCGATAGCCCTTCCGGTTCAACGGTCCGCACCGTCCGATACTCCCCATGACGGGATCAACGAGATAACGGTGAGGGAAACGGAACCCCGCCACTAAGGAACCTCCCGGACAATGGAGGAGGTGCTGCGAGCCTTGAAACCATCAAGAAGCGCCAAGAGGAACGGCAAGCTGGATCGTAGACACCTTGCGTCTTCGAGGAACAATTGCGGTTCCCCAACCCGACGGAACCTTTGTTCTCATGAGGACGAAGACATACCGGCTCCTCCGGTCTCTCAAAGCTATCGGCAAGTTCCGCCTCCGCCAAGCTACGAGATCCCGGCAACGCAGCGGCTCTCGCTCAGCTCCCCTCGGGCGTCGGTCAGCGGCTCAGGCATGCCCGCCTCGGCACGGTCGGTTTCCGGCTCTGCACATCAAGCTCGGTACCAACGGCACACATACGTGCACTGCTCCGCGAGATCCCAATGCATCTCGGTATCCCCAGGATTCAATCCTTTGCCTCTATACGAGCCTCGCAACCACAATCAAAAGTCCCCATGCTTACCGGGGACGGGCATCCGGCGGATATCCAGGCATCTCAAGCTTGCCACTGCTAGTACGCGATTGGGGCTAACGAATCATTTCCCAGTTCCCAAACACAACCCTTAGCGGACTGGCAATCACGCCCTCAACTTCAACACCCCGGGGTATGGGTTGGTATACACTCGACTACCTCCCAAGACTCCCGAATGGCAATCCCATCGGCCCGATCCACCCCCGTCTTCGGTTTCCGTCACTGAAAATGGTAACCCACCTCAGACAGTGATCCTCACATGGCTTGGGCGATCGAACAAATGAAAGACATGCAAGGCAAGCTAGCTAGTTCTCGGAAGGACTCCCTCACCGCCTGCGATCCGAACAAAGTGGTCCCTCTCCCTCCAAAGTTCGGGATCTTGGGAAATGGAAAAGTTTGACGGGACGAGAATGCCCAAAAACCCACATCGACACCTACGTCACGGGTATGAGAGCCAAAGGGGCAACCCCTCAGCGGATGGCGAGATCACTTTCGGCATTCCCTCAAATCCAACACTAAGGTGGTTCCTCGATGTGAAGGCGAGAAAACCGCTCCACGTGGGATCAAATCGGTGAAATCTTCTGGAGAAGTACCGCGCCAACCTTGAATGGGAGACAAACCGCCATGACACTGCAAGCCACCGAACAAAAGGATGACGAACCGGTGGGCGAGTTCTACAAAAGATGGGCTGGAAGCTAAGCGAGATAATGGATCCACTTTCCAAAGAAGAAGCGAGATGGACATCTTCCATTCCTGCCTCGAAGCCATCTTTGAGGACCTTGATCGGCCACCATTTCTATCCAGGATCTCCGTGCCATGGTCAACGCCGGGACAAAGTTTGAAAAGACTCACGAGTCTTCAAAAGGCAACGGCAACCCACTGCCTCATCTTACCGCTATCGAACAAACTGGCAACTTCAACTCCTGCCCCGACCAAAGGAAAGAAGCGGCGGAGCGATCTGTTACATTCGAACGGAGCTCAAGTAAACCGCGATCAAGCGGCCCCGAAGAATAACAATCCCCTCGCTTCCCACGGTTCCGGCATTTAGACAACCTTGAAATGCCCTTGGAGTCAAGTATTTGAAGCTTTGGTGAAAGCGAAATCTTCTCAAACCACTCGAGAATTTCCAACCGAAGACTCCCAGGCCAACATGGATATGAGCAAGCAACCTTTGCGCCTTCCACAACTACCCCGGCCACACCACCGACAATTGCTTTGTGCTCAGCGGGTGGTCGAGGGCTCATTGAGGAGGGAAAATTGGAACGCCCTCGTGGTCCCGATACCATCGGAAATCCATTCCCCGGAACGACGGGGTAAACTCAATAGCCTTTGACGAAACTCCAAGCGAGAGCGGACCCCTGCAATTTCCGAAACCGTCGGCATCTTTGTCCGCTATGGCCCAGGAGCGTGAAACCGAGTCAAGAGATCTCGTGATCGGGAATTCCGACAAGAACGCCCAAGGGCAAGCTGTCTCCCTACGATCTTTGCCCCGGCCCAGAGGCATACAAATGGATGGATCGAACGTTCCCCGAAAGGGCGAGTCAAACGGTAGCACGGGAAGCGGTTTAGCCTTCACGGACGATGACTTGCCAATATGTGAGAATCGGCACAACGAAGCCCTCCTCATCCTCATAAAAATAGAGATGTTCTTCCTCCCGAACGTCTTGATTGATAACGGCTCCATGATCGACATCATCGCTTTGAGCACATTGAAACGACTCCGCATCGACCGTTCTACGATAAGGCCTTCACCTCGGGTAATCCGAGCCTACGATTCCACTTTGCACGACCAATCGTAGGAGTCATCAATTTGAGGATCCAATTCGACGTACAAGCTGAGTCGGTAGAGTTCCAAGTCGTGGAAATCAAACCAACCTTCTGCTTTGTTGGGACGACCTTGGATACATCGGATGAAAGCGGTATCATCTACTCTTCACCAATGCGTGAAATTCATCAATGCCGATGGAGCGATCGAAGTGATCCGCGGAAGCGGTGCAATGGCAAGTGCTTGGCCGGCAAGCTATGACCCGGAAGGAAGGTCAGACATGACCGAATACTCTTCCCGAGATAATTCTCCTACCTGTCCCGCTACGAAGTGGATCCTTACATCCACGCTCTAAGCCGCTGACAGTGGAAATTGAAGAACTTCATGGGTCGGGATGACAACTACGATATATGCGGCGTGAAGAATGCTTGAGAGAGGATCAAGAGATGGATGCCCTAATGGAGATTGATCGAGGAGTAGACCACTTACTTCGCGAAAACCCTCTTGCAAGCGGCTCATCACCGATCCCCGGTACAAGACAACCCTCTAGCCGACACTCTCGGATCTTACGGGGACAGCCATCACGGCTTAGTTCAATTCAACATTCCGGTGTCAGGCCTGGATGAGCAGTGGCGCAACCTCCTCCGAGGCTTAATCGGGGAAGGAGATATAGCATGCCCCCTCGAATCGGACATTGTAAATGTCGTCAGCGAAGATCCCGGATAAAGGCGGATTCTATGAAAGTGATCAACATCGGCAAGAATCAACTCCGGAATCGGCGAATGCTTCGCCCTCCTAGAAGTAGCCCTCGGCGACTTCTATCATCAAAAACCCCCAGGTGGTGGCAACACTAATGGAGGGACATCATCGGGGGAGCAACCAAAAACCTCCGCGATCTGGTTTGAAATCGAACCGCATGCAAGCTACTTTCCGGGACTCGTACGAGGGAAGATTGGCCACTGAACCGGCACCACTCCCTCTAGAGCTACGGCCATCCGAGAGTAATGAAGCTGGTCCAATCCCTCGTCGCCTATAGTCTAGCTTCGAGTCTTGTTGTACGTGTATTCACATCTTTTGAGTCTTTTGACGGCTTTACGCCCAACGATTGTGAATCTTTGATCAACAATGTACGGTCTTCACGCTTTCAATAAAAGGTCAGACCTTCCTAAAAAATCATTTCATTGCATCTTTAACAAATGATGATATTAACTAATCAAAACAGGTTAATAACAATTCATCTATACAAAAGACAAACACATTAATTAAATAAATGCATCAAGCAAACATTTAAGCATGTTGTCAAACGAGAGAAAAACCGGGCCCAAGTGCCGAGAAGGTTTTAATCACAACGATTTGCAAGATTGATGAAGAGCGAAAGAGACGCAAGTCAGACGCCATTTCGGCCTGAACCAGATTTTCCAATACCTCGAGCGGGAAACCACCTTCATGAACAAGGAAGACCCACACACGAAGGGGTCAAAACCAAAAGCATCATGGCCACTAAACGCCTCGCCTCTCACTTCGTCATCCTCGGGGACATGCTATACAAGAAACGCTACCATGGGCCACTCCTACGCTGCATCGGCCAAGAAGAAGCAAACAAGTTCATGAACGAAGTCCTGATGGGGCTTGCGGTCCCCACATGAACGCCCGAGCCACGATGCAAATCATTCTCGGGATGGGCTACTCTTGGATCTCCGTGGAGCGGATTGCATCCACTTTGTCCGAAGGCTGCGACAAGTGTCAGCGGTTCTCCAACCTCGATCATCTGCCTCCCCACGATCTCTCTTGCATGACTACACCTTGGCCATTTGCCACTTGGGAATTGACGTCATCGGGAAAATTGCTCCGCCCGAGCGACAACGGTCGCGAGTTCATCTTAGTAGCCATCGACTACTTCACCCAAATGGGTCGAAGCCAAGTCCTACAAGGTACTCGCCTCGAAGGTCGCGCATTTCCTCAAGGAAAACATCATGCGCGATACGGCATCCCAAATGAGGTCATATCGGACAATGGTTCACACTTCGAAGGGGAATTCGGACAGGCTGGCTGGCTGAATTCAAGATCACACGCCACAAATCTTCTCCCTACCGGCCACAAACAAACGGCGCCGTGGAAGCGGCAAACAAAACCCTCGAACGGATCATCCGAAAAATGACCACCCGAGGACGAGATTGGCCCGAGAAAGCTGCACCTTGCACTTTGGGGCTACCGCACATCGGTCGGAATAGCCACGGGAGAAACCCCATTTGCCACGACATACGGGATGGAAGCAGTCCTTCCCGTCGAGCTGGAAATTCCCTCACTCCAGAGTCTTCTTTGGAAAATGACATCAACGAAGTTGAATGGCTCGAAGCCGACACGACGAATTGGCTCGCTAGACGAGCGACGACTAAAGGCCATGGAACACGTCAGGAGCCTATCAAAGCGGGATGGCTAGAGCTTTCGACAAGAAAGTCAAATCCCGAGACATCGGGGAAGGCGACCTTGTACTCAAAGAAAAGCCTCCCACTCGAACCAACCCATTTGGGAAAATGGGAACCCACATGGATCGGCCCTTTCGTGGTTCAAAAGATCTTCTCCGGAGGCGCCATGAAGGCGACAGACCTAGACGGCAATCCCTTCATGAATCCGGTCAACGGAAGCAAACTTCGCGAGATACTTCGCACTAAGAAGAACAAGCTGTGCATCTCTTGGCACTCCATGTAGTGTCGAACTACGCAGACCTGAGCCCTCTAGTCCGGGGGAACGTAGGCAACCTTAATTGGTCCGGTCTAAAAATACACAAAAAGTCAAAAGTTTGAATGTCAATCAAGACCTCCATCAAGCTACGCACTTTTCAAGAACACGCCCCAACAGTCACCTTGACCAAGTCAAACGACGGCGGCAACATCAAAGGACATCCGAGGGTCACTCAGCATCAAGCGGCGGCTCATATGCGCTTCCAAGCCGGGGCTTGTCTTCGCCCTCACGCGCTTCAAAAAAAAAAAAAAAAAGGGAAAAGAGCTCGAGCAAGGGCTCACAAAAAAAAAATATAAAAAAAAAGAGAGCTCGAGCAAGGGCTCACAAAAAAAAAAAAACAATAAATAAAAGAAGCTCAAGCGAAAGCTGCAAAAAAGAGGTCAAGAGCCCGACGCCAACAAGAGGCAAGGAAGCTACGAAAAATACCGTCAAAACGACTTGTCAAGGGAGCATTCGACCTCTCAGCCAAGCACAAAGCCTCAGCAAAGGGGATTGCCGTCATGGCCCAGGCCGCTTCAGCCCGCAAATGCAACAGAAAAGTCCAAAGATGGACGCCGACAAGGTGCACAAAAGAAACAAAGGCAAACAAGAGATCTTGCGTCTCGACAAATCTTTAAAAGTAAATCACAAATCACTAACGGTTACAACATTTCTTGATGAGTTCAAGCACGGTCTACTCTCAAGTTCACAACATGCTAAAAGACAGCTTAATACATTTAACAAATAATGTGTTTGCAAATGCAATGAATGGATACCTAGGAGGTCATTCCGCGCCATCTGCGCTTGTCCCCTCGCCATTCTTTCCTTTCTTCCCTCGTCCCCGGCGAGTCTTCTTTCGCTCCACGTGAACCAACTCTGCGTCTCTCGGTCAGAGATCGGGGTCCTCCCGTAGAGTCAAACAATCCGGTAGCTCTCGGGGCTTCATTCGCCCGTGCTTCGGCTCGGATCTCCTCCCTGCGAGTGCGCAAAGAGGACCTCTCCCTGTCGGTCGGTCAACTCTAGTCTCGTAGTCAAACAAAGTGTCTCCCGTCACATCGAAGGGTCGGACCGGGCTTCGGCACTCCTAAGGCAATAGCTACTACGGCAACCGGGTCCCAGAATCGCTACACGCACGCTCTCCAAGCCACTTGGGGCCCTTGACACGCTTGCTCATACCGGGCCGGAGTGCGAGTCGTCGATATCTGACGCTCCCAGAGCGTCTAAGGAGTACCACGGGAGGGAAGCGGAATACTTCCATACCCTCGAAAATACAAGAAGGCACACTGAAGGCTGCCATACAAAGAGGAACTACCTCCGCGGTAGCAAGGTCATCCCGGCCAACAAAGGCTCCTGCTTCATCCCAAACTGCCCGGAAACAAGCGACGGAACATAGAAGGAGGACCAAGACAAACCTGGAACTCGACAACGTAGGACCCTTCTGCCAAGACCCTCCTAGTCTCAATCCTCCCGGTGCGGAACCCACCGGCGGATCGATGCGTACCAAGGTGTGCCATCCATCTCTCCCGGGCGGGTGATCCATATCCAACACAAGAGGTCGGCGAGCAAATGACCACGGGCTAAACGACGTCGGAGCCTCGGGCATGGCCTGAAGTCTCTCTCGCAGCCACAAGGTGAGCAAAGCGGGGCTTCCCCTCTCATGAACCGATCCCCGGTCGCCGGACGGTCGATACCATGAAGAGTCTCCCCCGGCACCAACGGGACAATATCCTCTCCAACTCTGCGGTGCCCAACCACATCTAGCAAAGCGCCATCGCAAATGCCAGGAGGCGGCCGGGAAAAGCGTCGCCATCACGCACAAGGCAAATGCGTCCCAAGAGACATCACTCTCATCATCAACCATGAACCGCTCCGCCAACTCGAAATGTCGATATGACCCGAATCAAGGATCATGCCCTGCACTTCTTCCAACGAAGTACGAAGAAAGCACTGCAAGCTTCACGCTCGCGACGCACCACCAATCAAAGGAAGCGAGATGGCCTCCACCTCCGGTCCTCCAATCAAAGCTCGAAAATCCTCAAAAAGTGGGCACCATTTCATTGTAGGAGAAACGTACACATGCCTCCTAACATCCCGGAACTTCGCGGCGGCCCGCAACAAATCCCAATCGGGAACCAACTCCTTAAAAGACCAAATCGAGCAAAGACGAAACCTTACCTCGAAAGCCCGTCTACGATGCCTCATACGGCGCCGCATCCACGTTTTCGCTCAAGGAAGTGTGCTTGCCTCTCTGCGAAAGCCTCGGCAAAATTCTAGGAACGTACGAAGAATCCATGACAAAAATGGAGGTTCCTAGAGAAAATGGGGAAGAAAGCTCGAAAATGGCTGCAAATGGGGAAATGAGGAAGAACCGGAGACCTTTGGAAAGCATTTATCTCCTTCCTAAAGCAAGGTTGGTCCGTACGGACCTCTTTGCATGCTAAGTATGTCCGTACGGACCTCCTTGCAAACAGAACCCATTTCCCCGGCCAAACGGTACAACAACCATTTGTCCTCGGCGGGACCTTGCTCCAAAGCGCCCAAACACTGGCCAAGGCCATTCCCGGTGAACATACACTACCCACAAACGCACTCTCAGCTCACGTGGCATGCACAAAATAAAAAAAATACTAGCAACAATTTCTAGGACAATTCCCAGGAATCCCAAAAATGACATTGCATCTTAAAATAAAATCTTTGTTTGCCGTGCAAATACGAGTGTTTTATTACGGGTACATCAAATGTCATTTGCTAAACAAAAAAAAAAAAAAAAGAGGGAAAGCAAATGAATACTAATCGAGACTCCTCGGCATCATCATCCTCGCCGAGGTCCTCCAGAGAAGTCGGGCATCCCGGTGAACTTGCCCCTGCCACGTCCTCGTCATCGAATACCGAGCCCCTCCGAGGCTGGTACTCAAAGTACTCGAAGGATCAAATCCGGCGAAAGGATCAAAGAAAGAAGGCTCGACGAACCCTCACCACTGTGCGTCATCTGCGGGAAGAGCGATAAAGAGGTGCGCCTCGGAGCTCAGAAGACGTCCCGGCATCCATGCTATGCCGCCCCCTCGAAGGTCCCTCCTGCTGTGGCTCCGGCTCGGCTCTCGGTGGAGGAACATCTACAGAATGCCTCGAAGGCATAGGCTCGTACGCCGGCACGCGTCGGGAAGACCGGCAAGACAGCTTCGACGCCATCTTCTTCGCAACGACCTCGTCGCCACGTAACGGCGAGTCGGCATATCATAGGCTCTCCCGGGACTGCACAAGCAAGCGACCAAGGAAACGCTCATCAATACGGTTATACTCAACAACAAAAAGAAAAATACGAAAAGATGCCAAGATGGAAAAGAGTCGGCACACTCACCGATCTATCGGGATCCACTCGGTATGCGGCGGGAGCTGCTCGAAACGGGTACAGACACCCTCCGCCTCGACCCGTCCCCACGGACACACGTGAAATCCGGCCCCGGCATCGGAACCTGCGGGGAGCTGCGGGCCGGCCTCTCTCTCCCTCGCCAGTACCTGCGGCGTCCTCAGCTTCCTCCTCACGAAGGCCCCGTACTCCTCTCCATACAAAATGAACTCCTCGGCGCCCACACCGCCAAGGTACCTCTCAAAGTCAAGCACATCCATGTCCCGGGAATCAAGCATCCCAAAAGGAGGGTCCCTCGGAGCCACGGGAAGCACACACAGGCTATCTTTGCCCGGAAGACCCGCTCCCAGTGCATGACGTCGCAAGTCGGGCCCCGCGGCATCTTCCACTGCGCTGTCACCTCGGGAGCCCCCTCGAACTCATCACCCTCATATCGAGCCCACGGGAACAAAACAAACCCCTCCGGGCTACCCCTCTCCAGACGCTCCTGCACATCCCCGTAGGCGATGGTGAGCTTCCCTCTGCTGGTCCTCCTCTTCCTCGCTGTACGAGCCCAGCCCAGCATAGCAGGATACGCAGCTACAGCCCCCGGATCTCTATCCCACGGGAAACACTGAAAAACCTCATAAAACCACACCTGTGACAAAAACAGAAAAGGCTCGGTGCATGAAGAAAACGGAGAAGCGACAAGTTGCTAAATCAAAAACGACAATGAACTCATACCTCCAAAGCGAAGTCAAAACAGCCACGATGGGCCACGCCCCGGCTAAACCGGTCCCAAAGAGAAGTAGAGCTCGGCGAGCACGCCTCGCCCCAAGCGATGTCACAAACTCTATCCGGATCAATCAAGCTCTCCAACGAGCAAAGGGAGCCGCCGTCGCGTGGTTCGAGAACAAAGTCTCGGAAAGTGCATACCACAAAAAGGAGCGCGCCAGCTGCTCCGCCGACACCTGGCCGGTACCCCGAACATAGGCCCCAATACTGGCCGTAATCCTCAGCTCCACATCGCTATACAGCATCCCCAGGCCCCTGCGAGGACGAGGCTCAAAGCCCAGCAGCTCGGTCAACACAGCATCGGAGATCATATCTCTCCACCGCACTGGCCCTCCTTTGAAGGAAAGCCCAGTAATCGCAGCAAAGTCGGTCGGCATCACCGTCACCTCTCCCCAGCTCAGATGGAAGGTGTGGGTGGTATCCCACCAATACTCAGAAAGGCCAAGGAAGACGCTCTTTTTCTTCCTCGTGTCGAAACCCGACCGGGTTCTCTACGAACACACCCGGGCCGAAGCGTAGACCGGCCTCACGGGACTCGGCCTACCATCCACGGAAATATCGGGCATCATTGCGCCCACAGCTCAACAACAGCCTCGAGCGATCCCCGAGTCTTCATCCTCTTGGCCTTCCCAGCCATAAGCCCCGCATCCTGCAGGTAAACACAGCAAAGGTACGTCAATCACAGTACTTAATATAAAACAAAAGGCACAAAAGTCCGTCCCAACACGGAAGGCCATGAAAATAACCTGTCACAAAACACGGCACACATTGCACATATTTTTCACAAATAACCCGTCACAAAACACGTCACACATTGCACATAATTTTCACATACATTATACATATAATTTTTCCCATGCAGTCCGTCACAAAAACACGACACACACTGTACACATTTTCTCAAAAGAGGGATTAAGCCCTACACGACACATTTTCAAAAAAAAAAAAAAAGTCCGTCCCAACACGGCAAAGGCACATATAACCCGTCACAAAAACACAGCACATATTGCACATATTTTCCCCACAAAGTCCGTCACCCAAAAACATGGCACACACGGCATGACACATCTGCATAACACATTTTTCAAAAATCCGTCCCTACACGGCACACACTTTCAGACAAAACCCGTCACAAAACACGGCACATGTCACATTTTTTCACAAAATTTGTCACTACACTACAAACTTTTCTCATAATGTACATACATAAATAGCATACGGTACAAAACACCAAAGCATGCATTTCAGTAGAGAGGCACTTTATTTTCACAAATAAAAGCTAATCTACACATTTCTGCACAAAATACACATGCCCACAATTTTTACATGTCCATTTTCAACAATTCATCAAGAATTTCACAAAAGGCATAAAAAAAAAATAAAAAAATAACAAAAATTCAAAAATGCGAAAAACTAAAACCTAGTTCTAGCATTCAAAAAATTCGAGGGAATCAAAAGCGGAGCAGTTTCTTACACTCCCGACGTTCCTAGAACGACGATTGTGCACCTCCGGATTTGGATACAAGACATCCGGATTCTTTGAAGATGGAACAAACGAAATCCAATTTCTTTGGAGCTCCATCCGTTGCTCGACCACTTCTTGACTGCGTTGACGACGACTCCTTCGAGATCCTTCCGCCATTGCAAGCAATTCAAAGCAAAAATGGAGGATTTTGGTTAACAATGGAGGCTTTTTGCTCTCCTTCTCTCTCTCTCTGGTTCACGCACGGAAGAAGAAGAAGAAATGGGGAAAGGCTCCGGCATTTAACCCCGGTCAAAACACAGGAACCGTAAAAAACCAAAGTGGTCCGTACGGACCTCTTTGCATCCAGGTTGGTCCGTACGGACCTTCTTGCAAGGGAGGGCCAAATTACTTTCCTGCCCTTATAATCTTTGCCCCTGGCTGTCCTAAGGCCTTTTTCAGCAAATCCAAGTGCAGAATGGTCCCTAACCCTTCAATTCAATCCCCGGCAGTCAGTGTAAGCCCGAGCTTCGCCCACTTCAACGGCAATTCAACCACCGGCCGTCAATGTAAGACCGGTCCTCGCCCACTCCAACGGCAATTCAACCACCGGCCGTCAATGTAAGCCCGTCCTCGCCCAGCTCAACGGCAATTCAACCACCGGACGTCGATGTAAGACCGGTCCTTGCCCACTCAACGGCAATTCAACCACCTGGCCACAATGTGTAAGACCGGTCTCGCCACTCCAACGCAATTCAACCACCTCCGTCAATGTAAGACCGGTCTCGCCCGCTCCAACGGCAATTCAACCACCGGCCGTCAATGTAAGATCGGTCTCGCCAGCTCCAACGGCAATTCAACCACCGCGTCAATGTAAGACCGGTCTCGCCACTCAACGGCAATTCAACCACCGGCGTCAATGTAAGACCGGTCCTCGCCCACTCCAACGGCAATTCAACCACGGCCGTCGAATGTAAGACCGGTCCTCGCCACTCCAACGGCAATTCAACCACCGGCCGTCAATGTAAGACCGGTCCTCGCCAGCTCAACGGCAATTCAACCACCGCCGCCAATGTAAGACCGGTCTCGCCACTCCAACGGCAATTGACCACGGCCACACAGACCGGTCTCGCCACTCCAACGGCAAATTCAACCACCGGCCGTCAATGTAAGACCGGTCCTCGCCCACTTCAACGGCAATTCAATCCCGGCCGTCAATGTAAGACCGGTCCTCGCCACTTCAGCGGCAACACACCGCGAAGGAGTCTCGCCCGGCTCCGAGTACAAATCCCGTGTAAGCACGAGCCTCGCCCGCTCCACGGGTGAAGCAATCCCCGGTCGTCAATATAAGACCGGTCCTCGCCCACAACAATTCAAGAAGGAGCCAAAACCTCCCGGCCACGATATCAAGGCACGAGACGCCTCCAAAACGCTCGACGGCAACTCGAAGCCACCGGCCATCAAAGTAAGCCGAGCTCCTCCCCAAGTCGAAAGTCATACAAGACTACTTATCCCCGGCATCGGCCAGACTTTGCCCGAACTCAGCCACAAGCGCGAAGACAGCGCCGAATACAAATCCTCCCAGGCACGACCAAATGCCAAATGGTGAAGCAATCACCGCCATCAAAGTAAGCCCGAGACATCTAAACCTCTCGAAGCTCAAGGCGGCCATGCACCCGCCCGTAAGACGATTCAAAGTCCTCCCGCGTGGCACCAACCGCCGCGAAGACGATTGAAGTCCTCCCGCGTGGCACCAACCGCCGTAAGACGATTCAAAGTCCTCCCGCGTGGCACGGCCCCGCCGCCGAAGACGATTCAAAGTCCTCCGCGTGGCCAACCGCCGCCCGATTCAAAGTCCTCAGGCGTGGCACCAATCGCCGCTTGAAGACGATTCAAAGTCCTCCCGCGTGGCACCTTGACGATTCAAAGTCCTCGCGTGGCACCAACCGCCGCGACGATTCAAAGTCCTCCCAGCGTGGCACCAAAACCGCCGCGTAAGACGATTCAAAGTCCTCACGCGTGGCGCAACCACATTCAGAAGACGATTCAAGTCCTCACGCCATCCCCAGCCCGGAAGGCTTTAAACCACTCGGTCCGGAAGACCGTATAAACCTCCCAAATCACTATCTCCGGCCCGGAAGGCCTTAAACCACCCGATTAGGAAAATCGTAAAATTTCCATCCCAGGACACCACCACGTCCTCACAATTGACCTCGGCGGTCACCACATCTTAGGACACCACCACGTCCTTACCACTGACCTCGTCGGTCACACAATACTTCAGGGCACCACCACGCCCGCACTCACAATTTCGCGACCTCTGAACTACGACCAGGCTTGATATCCGCCAGGGATACGTAGGAATCCTATCACAGGGTCCAGCCATCGACCCATGCGGTCACCCAGGACACCACCACGTCCTTACCACTGACCTCGGTGGTCACACGACACTTCAGGGCACCACCACGCCCGCATTCACAAAACACTCACCCCACACCCGAACTACGCCCAGGCTTGATTCCCGCCGAGGGATACGTAGGAATCCTATCACGGGGTCCGGCCTACGGCCTAAACGGTCACACCATAGGACACCACCACGTCCTCACACTGACCTCCCCGGTTACTTTATCTCCCAGCACGCGATCCAGATTAGGACCCTTATCTTATCGACGACCCCACTTCTTTCATAAGTGACGTCGTCGAGGGGCTTCTGTAAGTACCCCAATCTGGATCACCCCCTTTCAAGCACACGGGAAACACCGCAGACTCATCAACGCAGTCTCAAAGACCTCTGGCACTCAAAACCCTCTCAAAACCACAGCCAAACCAAGGGAGGAGCCTTTGCAGGATAAAAAGGGACAAAAGGACCTTTTAGGAATTTTCGGGAAATTGGAAAAGCAATAATGGTCCGTACGGACCTCTTTGCTTTAATAATTCTTGAATCCTCTTAAAGTCCACAATATTCCCTCAAATCCTGGGAAAATGATTATCCTCCTGCGAGTTGGTCCGTACGGACCTCTTTGCATGTCAAGATGGTCCGTATGCACCTTATTGCTCAGGGGACATCATGATTTCAAAATATTCACCATCATCACAGATTCCCTCAAATCGAGGAAAACCAAAAGTCTGGATTACCAGGGAGGTCCGTACGGACCTCTTTGCACCAAATCTGACACTATAAATAGAGGGCTCCCCCTCCTCATTTTCACAGACCTCCCACTTCTCTCTTCCTCCTTAGGCCTTCTGGCTTCCCCTCTAAGTCCTTCCGAGGCATTCCCGGCCCCTTTCGGATCCTTCCGAGGCCTTCCGAGCCCCCTCGTGGTGCTCCAAAGCCTCCCCGAGCGCTCCCGCGCTGCCCCGAGGCACTCTCGAGGTACTCTGAGGCCCCTCGTGGTACTCCGAGGCCTTGCCTGGTCTTTCCACGGTGTCCCGGCTCTTTTCGAGTCAAACTGGCGATCCCAAACCACGCCGAAACTCTGCCCGAGTGACTCCTGCGATCCCGACGCACGCCGAACCTCTGCCCGAGTGATCCCTGCGATCCCCACGCACGCCGAACCTCTGCCCGAACGCAGCCTGCAACATCAACTCACGCCGAAACTCTGTCCGCAGACAACCGGCCCCTCCCGAAGCGATCCAGATTCATACCGGAACGCTACTCCGACCTCAAACACTATTCCTCAGCAGAAGACAGACACGAACCAACATTGGTAAGGCTTCCTTCCATCACTATTTCAATACATTTCAATACATAGTATACAATGTAGACATCCGATACAGCATGCATTTTTTAAAAAAAGCACACACACACTCACACAACATTTAAAGGATATTAGGGGTATCCGAAAGACTCGTTTTACGAGGCGACTCGGGTGAGCTCTAATATTCTAATATTCTCTTCCCGAGGAGTCATCTGACCTCCGAACTCAAAATCTCATCACACAAAAAACAGTTTAAAATTATCTTTAAACTGATGCCCTTTTTCAATGTTTTGGGCTTAATAAAAACGGCGTGGCAACTCTACAAATGCGAAAACAAACGGCGAGACACCTCCAACTAATCGCTGAAGTGGAATAAAGCCAGATGTCGGGGCGCGAACGCGCTGCCTCTCGGATCCGGGCGAACATTCCCGAACAGCGACGCGAGTGCGAGATGCACGGGGCCCTCCGCGCGCGAGCCGGATCCCGGGTAATTTCAGACGTGTCGGTGTCCGAAGGTGAAATTGTGGGTGGACGTGTCGGTGTCCAAGAGGTGAAATGTTGTGTGTGGACGTGTAGGTGTCCGAAGGTGAAATTGTGGGTGGAGGCGTTTGCGCCTTGGAGTTCGGGCTTACGATGACGGCCGGGGTTTATCTGCTGGGGATATGTATGGTCTCACATTGATGACCGTTTGACTTTTATCCACTGGGGAAGGGGGTTCAGGCTTACTTTGATGGCCGGTTTTTATTGTGTTTTGTGTTTCAGAGGCGTTTTGTGCCTTGAGATCCGCATTTAAGGCATTTGTGCTTTGGGATTTGTGTTCGAAGGCATTTGGGCCTTGGGTCTGGGCTTACGATGACGGCCGGGGTTTGTTTTGCCGTTTAGTGGGCGAGATCCGGACTTACGATGACGGTCGGGGTTTGTTTAGTTGGTTTAGGAACCAAACTGCATGAATCTTCCTGGAAATGGCATTTGGACGGTCAAGGGCAAAAATTATAAGGGCAAAAGAGGAATTTCTCCTGGGATGCAAAGTGGTCCGCGCGGATTCACCTGCCTTGCAAAGTGGTCCGCGCGGGTTCATCTTGAAATCTGATTTTCTCAAATCAGAATCAGATTGCAGTGACGCCGTTCCACTTCATTTCTCAAACTCAGCCGAGGGAGAAGGAGAAAAAGAGAGAAGAAAACTTGATTTTGAGCCAAATTTTCTTGAGAGAATTCTTCCGAGTTGATTAGATTGTTGTCATGGTGGAAAGAATTGGACGAGGTCGTCGTCAAAGGGGCCGAGAGGAGATTGGATCTCCAAAGGAATTTTTCATCCTTCTCACCTTCAACAAGGAATCCGGACGTGTTGTATCCGGATTCGGGAGTGCACACCTTGCGGGGAAAGACCGTAAAGGAGGTAAGAAATCAAATTTTGTTTTGATTCTTGCTTGGAATGATGTATGCTAGAACTAGGTTTTTAGTTTTTGCATATTTGGGGCTTTTGTTGTTGCCATGCTCATTTTGTGAAATTGATGATGAATTGTTGAAATTGAGCATGTAAGGATTGTGGGTATGTGATTTTTGTTCAAAAATGTGGAGTTTAGCTTTTATTTGTGAAAATAAAGTGTCTCTCATTGCATGCTTTGGTGATTTATACCTTGATGCTATTTTTGTATGTACATTGTGGGAAAAAATTGCCGTGTAGGGACGGCCTTTGTGTGGGAAATTTATGTGCAATGGGTGTCGTGTTTTTGTAACGGACTTTTGTTGAAAAATTGCCGTGTAGAGACCAAATTTGTGTTGTAAAATGTGTGCCGTGTAGAGACGGACTTTTGTGATGTGCCGTGTTGGGACGAACTTTTGTGAAAAATTGCCGTGTAGAGACGGTCTTTGTGTTGTAAAATGTGTGCCGTGTAGGGACGGACTTTTGTGATGTGCTGTGTTGGGACGGACTTTTATGCTCTGTCGTGTTGGGATGGACTTTTGTGTTGTAAAATGTGTGCCATGTAGGGACAGACTTTTGTGTGAAAAATTTCCGTGTATAGACGGTCTTTGTGTTGTAAAATGTGTGCCGTGTAGGGACGGACTTTTGTGATGTGTCGTGTTGGGATGGACTTTTATGCTTTTTTTTTTGTATATTTGCTTAAGTACTGTTATTGACTTACCTTTGTTGTGTTTAGCTGCAGGGTGAGGTGCCGTCGTCTGGGAAGGCGAAGAGGATGAAGTCACGGGGGTCTCTTGAGGACGTGGTAGAGTTGTGGCGGAGCCTGCCTGATATTTCCCGAGATGGGAGGCCTAGTCCTCGGAGGCTAGTGATTACTACGGGGCTGAACGTGTTCGTGGAGAACATGGCCGGGATAGCAGAGACGCAGAAGAACAAGGGCATCTTCTTGGCCTTGTCTGAGTACTGGTGGGACACCACGCATACCTTCCATTTTTGTTGGGGAGAGGTGACGGCGACTCCTATTGACTTTGCGGCGATCACCAGGCTTTCCTTTAAGGGGGAGTTGGTGAAGTGGCGGGATAGGATGTCCGACGAGGTGCTGGCTGAGCTGCTTGGGTTTGCGCCTTATCCCCGTAAGGGCTTGGGCATGGTGTACCATGATGTGGAGGCGAATATCACCGCCAACATCGGGGATTATAGCCGGGGCACTGGGGTAGTGACGGCGGAGCAGCTGGCGCGCTCTTTTCTGTGGTTTGCCCTCTCCGAGACTTTGTACTCGAATCACGCCTCTTCCATTCTTTTCCCTCTGCTGGAGAGTTTGGTGTACTTGGAGAGGGTTTGTGAGATTGCTTGGGGCGAGGCGGGCTTGGCCAAGCTCTATTTTGCTATGGACCGATTCAGCCGGGGCGCGGTCAGTTCCCTGGGATACTTTGACTTCGCACTGGAGGTATGAGTTTATTGCTGTTTTAGTTTAGCATTTCATCATTTCTCCTTTTCTTTTTCTTTTTCTTGCCTTGTTCTGAGCACTATCTGCTTTTTTGTTTCAGGCGTGGTGCTATGAAATCTTTCGGTGCCAGCCATGGGACTTGGAGGATGAGGCCATGTTTGGTTATCCCGCCATTCTGTGCTGGGCTCGCTCTTTGAGGAAGAGGAGGACGAGCCGGGGAAAGGTCACCATTGCATATAAGGACGTGCAACAATACCTGGAGAGGGACAGTCCAGAGGGGTTTGAGTTGTACCCTTGGACTCGGTATGGCGAGGATGAGCTGGAGGGCGCTCCTTGGGTGACACAGCAGCGGAAGCTTCTGCGGGGTCTTACTTGCGACTCCATGTATCTGAGGGAGAGGGTATTCTGTCAGCATGGCACAGGTGTGCCTCCTATGGCTCCGAGGGATCCGCCCTTCCATATGATGAGTCCTCTTGATATGGACGTGCTGGAGTACGAGAGGTATCGGGCTGGCGTGAGTGCCGAGGAGTTCGTCCTGGAGGGCGAGGAGTATGCGACCTTCGTTAGGCGGAAGTTGAGGACGCCACAGGTGTTGGCGAGGGAGAGGCATACTGGCTCATCACGTCCTCCAGATGTTCCGGTGCCTGGGCCGGACTTCACATATGTTTGTGGGGAATCTTCGAGGAGGAGGGTGACGGTGCCCGTCCCAGAGCATGGTCTTGCTGCTTATCGGGTTGACCCGGATGCTCCGGTGAGTGTGTTTACTCTTTTCCATCTTGGCATCTTTTCTGTATTTTCTCTTTTATCAAGTATGCGTGTATCTCTTTTGATGAGCTTCTCTTTGGTTGCTTGCTTGCTCAGGTCTCGGGGCGAAGCTTGGACGTGCTCACCCGTAGGTACGTGGGGTTGAGGGCCTTCGCGAAGAAGCTTATGAAGAAGATGTCCTGCAGGTCTTCGCGGAGCGCGATGGCATTCGAGCCGATGCCTTCAAGGAGGTCTGTGGATACTCCTTCTTTGAGGGCTGATCCAGAGTCACAGCCAGAGGTGCCGGTTCGGGAGCGGCAGAGCTTTGATGCGGGGACACTTCATGCATGCAAAATGGTTCGCACGGACGCTTCTTGCTTTTGGAGAGGGGATAAAAGTTACAGAAAGTCTGGATTTCCCCCTTGCTTTGGAAAAAAAATTCAACAATTAAATTTATCTATCAAGGATGTTTGGGCACAAATGGAGTATAGCTCCCAAACCAAGATGAACACGAGGATGTAACGAGGAAAACCTTTAAACAATCGTTCGCAGGGAAAAACCTCGGGAGCATTTAGGAAAAGCCTACCTAAACCAAAAAATGTTATTGAATTTAGTAGTTCTTGAGTACAAAGTGCAGTATGAGAGTAGAATAGAGTGTGTAACGTGAGTACATGTGCGCTCTAGAGATAATATATATACATGAATGTAACCGAAACAACAACTTGAATGCTCTTCCTAATATTTTGCCTAGAATCTCGCCCTCAGTTGATGATGAACAACCGTTACTCCCTTGGTTGATGATATGGTTGTTATGTCGTCATTTGACTGAGTCCAAACGGTCACACGAGTAAATTATTTATTCATAATTCTGTTCCGGAAAAATAGGAAATATACAACAAATAATTTCAAGGCGTTAGTCCAAGATGTATATCAAGACGTTACCTCAAGGTGAATGATCAAGATGTAGATGTCATGTTGAGTGAAATTTTTGGGATGAAACAATTGCCCCCAAAATATTGAGGATTTCCATGCTGAATACGGAAAGTCTTAATGTTTTTCCAATTGTCGCCTCGGGTTTGCAATGGAGTTGATGGGGTGGTTGGCTCGCACGGTTTACGAGAAATTAGGGCTATTATGGGCTTAGTAGGCGCCTGTAGCAGTCTTCTCATATTTACACAGTTAAGGGAGAAAACCAAATTTCCTTTTCAAAAATCTCCGTCAGCCTGCGCTAGGTCTTTTCCCGTTTCTCCGGTGAGTTCTCTTTTATTTTTTCTTGTTCCGGTCATCAGTATGGTGTTGTGGATATTTTTCAACATGGTGACATCTTCAGTTGATCCTGCATATCAAGATGTCATTACTCTGTAAGTATTGTTTTAATATTTACTTATTCAATATTTCCTAATATTCTTATTCTTATTTTTCAGTAATTAAGAGAGGAATGCGGGATATTCCCCAGCACGTTCAACAGACCTTCAACAGCTAGGGCGACTTAGTCTCACGGAGGTTGAAAGGATAAGCCAAAATCCCGAGATTGTAGGAACCGTATTAACTGCTTCATACTTATTTTTATATAAGGGGAAATGGAGATGGAACACACTAAGGCTCACACGCACACACTCTACACACAAGCTCTTGTAATCCTCTCCATTATCTTCCAAAGTTGTATTCGTGATCATTATAGTGAAACTTTTAAGGTTGGAGACCTAACTCCCGGGGTTTTTTCCAAAGAGGTTGTCACCTCTAAGGTTTTCCTCGTTAACAAATCGTGGTGTCATTATCTCTTTATCGTGCTTTTGTTCCATATAGTCGAATTCCACAAATTCCCTCCTTATTGTCCAATCCACACACTAATCAAAGTTAAGATTCTACTCTATTGTTTTTTCTACCAAAACAATTTGGCGCCCACCGAGGGGCCTCGTGGTTTATCGATTATTTGGATCATTTCCTAAGCAAATTCGTTATGTCTGCACCCCCAATGTGTCCGCCGCCGACAAGAGTCCCGCCGTTGTTCCCACATCGGGAGGAAGAACCACTTGTTACCACCACCTCCTCGCACCGGACCTCGGCCCGGCTCAACTTACGAAGACTCCACAAAAGGGAACAACCTCTTCCAATGTAGATGCCGACATTCGGAGTATACTTACCAAGTTGAATCAAAGGTTGGACCAAGAAGACGGCAATTCTAAGGTGCGACCAATTCCATGATTAAGATGCAGAAAGATCAACAAACGGCTCATCGCGTCTCGGCTTGACAACATATCACCATTGCGTGCAAGGGTTCTCAACTTTGACAACACTGGAGGATCTACATTTCAGTAATGAATTCATCCCAATGGGCGATCCTCCTCAAACTCATCCGCCGACATCCTTAATGATGTCGACATCCTTGCCCGGGGATACCCCATTGACGCCATCTTCCGTAGGATTCACCCCGTTCATCCCATTCACCGACAACACTACCGTTATTTACGACTACTACAGACAACTACGTTTGCTAAATAATCTTTTTAATAATAATAATTTCAATCATATTCCTATGGCCGACCCTTTTGCAGAAACCCACTAGCCAAACAGATGCGGGATCTCGTAGAGCCGATAATGAACGTGCCGTGCGTAACTCCCCCAATTCAACCGGTGACGCAGAATCTGTTACAATCAATCCCGGTTTGTCCCAAAGAATTGCAAATGTCGACATCCCGAAGCATTTCAATGTACCATCTATGAAGTTGTACGACGGCACCACGGACCCGCAGGAGCATGTTGCACACTATCAAGAAAAGATGGACATAATCCATATTCCGCTTCAATTCGGTGGAAGCTTGCTTATGCAGGGATTTGGATCCACCTTGTCCGGGACCAGCTCTCAAATGGCTGATTAGGCAACCCCTAGGTTCAATCGGTTCATACGTCCACTCATCAACATGTTCTATAACCAATTCTCATGCAATCGACAATTTGAAAGATTGACAAGTGATCTCTACAATGTGACCCGGCGGCCTAATGAAACCCTAAAGGATTATGTCCACCTGTTCAATAAGGAAGTGCTAGAAATTCCCAATCTTGACATGTCGAATGGCCACGAAGCATTCAAAATGGGGTGAAGAAAGATTCACAATACTATCGGGATTTGGTGATGACTCCTTGTAAGCGGTTGGAAGAAGTCGGGAGCGGGGCATTGAGATTCATAAGACTCGGAGGAAGATGAGCTGCGAAGATCGAAGTCATCGTCCAAGATGTCGACATATGACCATCCCGACGTAAAGACCGAATCGTCCCATCGCAGAACAACCGTTCCAATCCTTATCCGAGAATTGACACTAGCAAAATTAATTCAATAGACGGTGAGGATGAAGATAATGATAATGTGCCTAACATTTCTGATTATTGTTTTTCTGTTGACATTTCGTGTGTACTGCGCGATGGGCAACCTGGGACAAAGCCGATGGCCAAAGAAAACGGACAAAGCCACAGGTGGCGTGACAAATCAAAATGGTGCGCTTACCATGAAGACTTTGGACACGTTATCAAGATTGCATCGCGCTAAGAAAGGAGATCGAGTTACTTGCTCTCGAAAGGACATCTTAAGGAGTTTGTTGGGGTCCGTAAAGAAGAAGGTCGAAAATGCGTAAGCTCCTCATGAAGCCGAAAGACCGGTTTCTCCCCAAAGATCAACAAAGGTGATCAACTTCATCGGTGGAGGCTCGTAAATATGTGGAACATCTTATTCTCGCCGCAAAACGACATGCTAAGGAGTCAAAAGAGGAAAAGCCGTAAAGACAAATGTGCCAAAGATGTCGACACCCTGCCAGGATCCAATCACCTTTGATGAAAGCGATCGAGAGAACCTGCTAGAACCCCATCACGACGGTCTAGTTATTTCCTTGCAGATCGCCAACTGTACAATACGGCGTATCCTGGTTGATGGGGGCAACTCTGTCACTCTTATTATGTTGGGTACCTTTAAGGAAATGAACATCCCGGAATCGGAGATCGTTAAGAAGTCTTCGGGATTCTGGTAGGCTTCTGGTGAAGTCAAAGAAACGGTGGGGAGATAAAACTTCCAATATACTCAAAGGGCCTCAACACCATGGAACGGTTCTGCGTAATTGATTGCGCAACATCTTACAATGTCATTCTAAGAAGACCGTGGATTCATGGAATGAACGCCGTACCCTCCACTTACCATCGCTGTGTGAAGTTCCCAACATCTTGGGGTGTCGCTAAGATTTACAGTGATCAACAGGTAGCCAAGGAATGTTATAAAACTTCAATGAAGGCGTCGACATCTCCAAAACAAGCATAGCAATTACCGAGGAAAGTACGTGAAGTCCTGGAAGCTAGGGAGGATGATGTGAAAGAAGTATTGCTAGACCCTTCCAACCCGGACATCAAAGTACTTATTGGCACTGACATCCCATCAGATATAGAAGAGAAGCTTGTGGACCTATTAAGAAGAAGAATAAAGAGTTTCGCTTGGAAGCATGATGACATGACAGCATCGCAAAGATGTCATCACTCACAAACTTAACGTAGATCCTAGCTTTAAACCAATGCACCGAAACGTAGGAAGTTTGCGAAACCGTAAATCGATCATCAAGGAAGAGGTAGAGCGCTTACTCAAAGCCAACATGATACGGGAGGTCGATTATCCAAGATGGTTAGCAAACGTGGTTGTGGTAGAAAAGAGAAACGGGAAATGGCGAGTTTGTGTCGACTTTACCAATTTGAATAAAGCCTGCCCAAAAGATCCTTTCCCTTTGCCGCACATAGATTCGTTAGTTGATGCAACCTCCGGACATGAACTCCTCACATTCATGGACGGATCCTCAGGATTTCAACAAATTCAGATGGAACCATCTGACCAAGAGGACACCGCCTTCATAACACCCACAAGTATTTATTGTTATATTGCCATGCCTTTTGGACTAAAAAATGCAGGTGCAACGTATCAAAGGCTCGTCAACAAGATGTTTTAAGATCAGATTGGGGACACAATGGAGGTATACATCGACGACATGGTGGTAAAGTCCAAGAAAGCCGAAGACCACATAAGCAACCTCTCTCAAGCCTTTGACATCTTGGACTGTTTCAATATGAAACTAAATCCAGCTAAATGCAACTTTGGAATGAAGGCCGGGAAGTTCTTGGGTTACATGGTTACTAAAAGAGGCATTGAAGCCGCCCCTGCACGTATACGTGCTATTATCAACCTGTCATCACCTCAATCCGTCAAGGACGTCCAAAGGTTGACGGGAAAGATTGCCGCACTTACCGTATTCATTTCAAAATCCTCGATCGATGTAAACCTTTCTACGACATCTTGAGGAAAAACAATAAGTTCCAATGGGAGGATCAACATGAAGAAGCCTTTCAGAGCTCAAAACTTACTTGTCAACACCTCCATTATTGGCCAAACCTCAAGAGGATGAACATCTTTACATCTACCCGGCGCATCCGAAGGTGCCGTGTAAGTGCGATCTTGATGAGAGAACGAGATGGTAATCAAGCAACCCATCTACTATATAAGTAAGACACTCCTAGATGTAGAGACCAGGTATTCTCATTTACAAAAATTAATTCTAGCTTTGATAACCGCTATCTATTAAATTAAGGCACTATTTTGAAACACATACTATAATTGTACGCACTAATTATCCTATTAAGAATGTTATGAGAAAACCGGAGATGTCGTGTCGAATGGCGAAATGGTCTCGTACAATTAAGCACATACGACATCAAGTACGAGCCCAGAACCGCAATAAAATCCCAAGCCCTAGCTGATTTTGTGGCCGATTTCAAATTCAACCCCGCAACAAGAGGTGGAATTGGAAGTACAAAGCAACTTCAAGATGATGACATCCTAAAAATTTGGACTCTCTATACGTATCGGTGCTTCCAACATGAGAGGTACAGGTCTTGGAGTTGTACTAAAATCACTACAAGGGGACATAATACCACAATCTATCGGTTGCAGCTTCAAGGCTACCAACAATGAAGCGTAGTATGAGGCACTAATTGCGTGTTTAATCGCAGCCCAGACTTAGATGTCAAGCATATCCGGTGTTCATGGATTCCTTGCTAATTGTTAACCACTACAACGGATCCTACGTAGCAAAAAATGCTAAGATGACGACATATTTGGAAATCGTAAAAATTCTTTCGGCCAAATTCAAATCATTTTCCTTGGAACAAATCCCACGAGAAGAAAATTCTCAAGCGTATGCTCTGGCAAACTTGGGTTCAAATTTCTTCAAAAGCATTTCACAAACCAAGATCCCAATTGTGCATGTTGACATCCAAGCAATTGATCATCTTGAGATGTTCGCTCTAGATGTCGACATACCTTCCTCTCCATCGGCAATTTCTTGGACAGCTCCTATTATCAAGTATCTCTTAGATGATACGATCCCAAATTCGAGGAGAAAATACTAGAGCATTCAGGTAAGAGTTTCTAAATATTTACTTATCGATAACCTCTTGTTTAGAAAATCTGTAGGTCACTACTTAAGATGTCTAGAAGCGAGATAGAGCCCATCGGGTTCTCAGGAGCCGCACAAAGGAGATTGTGGAAATCATACCGGGGCGTAAGTCTACATACTAAGGCTCTTAGAATGGGTTATTTCTGGCCCACAATGAGAAAAGACGCCGTTGACTACGCAAAGAAATGTGATTCCCGTCAACGACATGGGGACATCCCCGCACCGCTAAACCGCTACATCCTATCCCGTCGCCATGGCCTTTTATGGTTTGGGGAATGGACATAGTAGGAAAATTGCCCAGGGCACCAGGTGGAAGAGTATTTCTATCAAGGCTATGACAGACTACTTTTCTAAATGGGTAGAAGCTGAGGCATACGTGCAAGTCCGTGACAAAGAAGTTATATCTTTTATCAAAAGAAACATATTCAGCTGATTTGGAATACCATCAGAGATAATTTGTGACAACGGCTCTCAATTCATTAGCAAGAGAACCCAAGATTTCTTGACATCTTGGGGTGTCAAGATGGTGACATCTTCGCCTGTTCACCCTCAAGCCAATGGACAGCAAGAGTCTAGCAACAAAATAATCATAAGCAACTTAAAAAAGAGACTCGAACCGGAAGAAAGGACGATGGGCGTAAGAGTTACCAATGGTTCTATGTGCCGACAGACGACATCTAAGAATGCTACTGGTCAAACCCCCAATTCACTTGTATTTGGAACCGAATCAGTTATTCCAGCAGAAGTCCTTGTACCTACGGAAAGATACAGTTTGTTGACATCTGAACATAATAAAGACATCTTGATACATGACCTAGATACCGTGGACGAACTAAGGGACATGGCCAAAGTTCGCATGGGAGCATATCAACAAAGGGTAGCCAGATCCTACAACAAAAACGTAAGGATTAGAAGGTTTCAAGTAGGAGACTTAGTCCTACGAAAGGCATTCCAAAATACCAAGGAGCCCAATGCAGGCAAGCTCGCCCCAAAATGGGAAGGACCCTACCTAATAGATGCACAAGCCGGGAAAGGAGCATATCGCCTGGCAACTTTGGATGGCCAAATGATACCGCGAAGTTGGAACTCCATTCATCTTAAAAGGTATTACGTTTAAACAAAATTCCCCATGAACTCATCTTTCCAGGTATGGATCGTCTTTTAATTCGTTGCAACCTTTCTTTTTTCCTATGCACCTTTTTAATTCTTTACAAATTAAGATGTCACTAACATACTTTGTGGAGAGACGTCAACCTTAGTTGGCGTCCGTTTTAACATGTTTCTGTCTTATGAGGTATTGACATATTTACATGGGGACATGTCGAATGCGCGCAAAGAACAACGTTTTCTCCTCCGTTAGAGACTGGCCATCTCTTCTCAAGTAAAGGTACACAATCCCTTTTAAGGTTTAAAGAGTTAATTACCTCTTTCTTAAGATGTTAGGTTACCACACCTTCGCCTGGAGCGCAAGTTATCTCTCTAATTGAGGTGTGGGGTGGGCCTATATGGGTAAACTCATATAGCTTACCCATTCCCACTCAGTTGGATGATTGATCTTACGTATTATTCTTATGGTTATGACATATACGTGTCATCTGAAGTATCTACGGTTTATGGCATATACGTGTCATCTTAAGTACCTACCGTTTTGGCATACTATCATGTCACCTTATGAGCATAACAAAGAATCATCCAAAGAAAAATCTAATCCAAAAAGAAACAAGCCTTGACATGCTTGAAAACTACTAAACGTTAACCAGATTAAAGTAACCATAAAATATCCAAACTACTAAGCTTAAAGTGCAAAAGTGTTGGACCAACCCAACACATAAAGGAAATTGTCTTTGGTCCTTATGGACCTATTACATAACCAAACAAAAATAAAAATTGTTTTAAGGGATTCCACCCCAGTAACATCATCAAAATACCAAGAACAAAGTTGTTTTACCTTCTTTTTAGGTGGCTTCGCCAGCAGTGTTGCATTTGGGTTAACTTCTCCATCTACTCGGTGCATCCTTAACGACCGCTTCATACGGGCTTGACGACACCTCGCCCTCATCCATCACTTCACCGGTCAACTTAAACAAATAGGCACACTCCCCGTTGATATCCCAAGTCACCCTTCCCTTCTTGATACTCCTTCATCATTTTTATCTTGCATTGAGAAACGCTTTTGCCGCAGCCTGGTTTGCCAGGAACTCTTCACGCTCGTGATCTCTTTCTCGATGATCCTCCTCACTCTTAGCCAAACTATTCAGTAAGTCCTTCACTGTTTGTTCTTGCTCTCCCAACGACTTGCTTTGTTGCTCCAGGGTCTTCTCATGTACCTTCATCTTGTTTTCTAACGCTATCTTCTCCTTCCTAACCAAAGCGATGTCAGCTTTGGACTTCTTCTTTAGCATTTCAATTTCTTTCACCAACTCCTCCACATACCCTACAGTCTGAAAAATAATAACTCGACATCAATAGATGTTTATAAAAACTTTTGCGTTAGTAAATATCCAATTAATAGTATCTTACCCCAGTCGCAAAGCTCATACATTTTTTCTTAAAATCTCCTACTGGCATTCCATCAAAGGAATCTTCAACTTCGACTACCTCCTCTTGACTAGACTTTCGCTTCTTTACTCTGGAACCAATACCTGCACTATCATCCAAAGTTGGGGTCTTCTTAGGGGCAGGCGGAGGCTTCATCTCTATCTTCACAGTAGAGCCTGTAAACATGGCTTCAATTTCATCGAGGTCAAAGTCCGATCCTGAGATGACTGGTTTGGAAACTGCATTGACATATGAAGGATTGTCAATAAGTATAGTGCATCAGTTTGACAAACTAAACTGAGAGGATAACACACTTACCTGTGGACATAATAACGGAGGTGGAGGCCTTTTGGTCTTCTGGGATAGTCAAAGATGCCTCCAATAAGCCCTTAGGAGATCTCTTGTCTGGAGAGAGCCTGAAAAATTCTTCAACCTTGGTTAGAGTGTCTTCAGCAGGCGGGAACAGTTCTCCCCAGTCAATATCTGCATAAAAGCAAGAACAATTACAATTCAGTTTGTCTCAAGAAAAGGAAGTCACAAAAGTAAAAATTTAAGTACCTCCCTTGTTCCACTCGCTTGAAATCTCATTTCCTTCTCCAATAGATGCCCTATCAACAAAGAAAAATCTATTTTTCCATCCCCTATCACTAGATGATGTGGTGCTCATTAGGGAACTCCTACCTGACCTCTTCCTAAAAAGATATCTTTTGGAACCAAAGAGTTGAAGATCGTACGAATATGCAATTTCATGGAGCCCTAGGTTTAATCCGTTCTCTCGGTTCACTTTAATGACAAAGGCAAAGACTCGCCAAGCCATCGGCATCAATTGAGCATAAGCGAGTTGGGTCTTTTGGAAGAACTCAGAAACCAACAAAGGAAAAGGGTAGCTAAATCCTAGAAGAAAAGGATACTCAAAGAAACAGATCCATTTGCGGGAAACAAAATCAGACCTAAGCTTCACGGAAAAAGGATGAAAAATTGTACCATTTGGGAAGTAGCATTGTTGTTTCATGGACTCTATTTGGGAATCACTAAATAAGCAAGTCTCTTCGTCTGGTTTTGCAAGAAGGTTTTCGCAAATGAAGTCATCGAGACTAATTTCTTTGGGGCCTTGTGGGGTTGGGACACTCTTGGTTTTGGTCGAGGACCACCTGGTCCTACCCATGGTTGACAGAGCAAAAGGAGAAAAATAAGCAAAGGAAGAAGGTGAGAAACGGAGAAGTTTTACCTTGAAGATGAACGGCGCCGTAGGCCAATGGAGGTGAAAAAGAAGATTTGAGAAGTCTAAATGATCTTACCAAGCGGTTATTAAAAAGAAAAAGGATTCTTTTTCAAAAAGTTACTTTCCGCACTTCTCCCCAACCGTCCATTTGATGCCACGTATTCCTAAAAACATCCCATCATCAAGGCAGGGCGTGATTGAACAATTAATTCGAAAGAAAAACATTTTGCCTCTTCAGTTGCCAGCATAGTCAAATGTTTTTGGGGACAAATTGTTGTGGGTATTTTTCAACATGGTGACATCTTCAGTTGATCCTGCATATCAAGATGTCATTACTCTGTAAGTATTGTTTTAATATTTACTTATTCAATATTTCCTAATATTCTTATTCTTATTTTTCAGTAATTAAGAGAGGAATGCGGGATATTCTCCAAAGACGTTCAACGTACCTTCAACAGCTAGGGCGACTTAGTCTCACGGAGGTTGAAAGGATAAGCCAAAATCCCGAGATTGTAGGAACCGTATTAACTGCTTCATACTTATTTTTATATAAGGGGAAATGGAGATGGAACACACTAAGGCTCACACGCACACACTCTACACACAAGCTCTTGTAATCCTCTCCATTATCTTCCAAAGTTGTATTCGTGATCATTATAGTGAAACTTTTAAGGTTGGAGACCTAACTCCCGGGGTTTTTTCCAAAGAGGTTGTCACCTCTAAGGTTTTCCTCGTTAACAAATCGTGGTGTCATTATCTCTTTATCGTGCTTTTGTTCCATATAGTCGAATTCCACAGTCCCTTCCTTATTGTCCAATCCACACACTAATCAAAGTTAAGATTCTACTCTATTGTTTTTTCTACCAAAACATATGGGAAAGGCAAAAAAGTAATAGACATTGAGGTATCCCTTCCTAAGGGGTTTAAATGCCTAGGGTTTATTAAGAAGAAAGGGGATGAACGGTGCAATTTCAGGGTGTCCCACGTTGATGCTCTGAAGAGGAATAATGCGTTCCCCCCAACGCAGAGTTCCTAGTTCCTGGTGAATCTTGCTGTGCTGATTGTATTTCCGAGGATTGGGTAGGCTTTTACGAATACCCTTTTACCATAGGTTTGAAATTCCCCTTCTCTCCCTTAATCGCCCGCTTCTTTAAGGCCACCCAACTGTCGTACTGTCAATTGATGCCCATCGGTTGGCGTACCTTAGCATACCCTAGACAGAATTTTGGCTGAGCACGGGGTTGTTGCTGTGTTAAAAGAGTTAGCCTTGGTTTACGATATTAGATCGTTTGGCAATGGTAGATATAATTTTAGGATCAGGCCGGGTAGAAACCCCTTAGTTTTGGGTTTAGACACAGCGGATAGAAGGTGGAAACACAAATATTTTTATATGAAGAAGGCGAGTCTGGAGGGAGGCAAAGAGATGGTGTCCGCTTGGAACCGTCAAGGTAGAGGTTGCTTAGTGTTCCACTTACATCTTCCCATCTTGCTTGATTTTTATTTTGACAGGTTGTGCTTGCTTCCTTCTTGTATAGTTAAAACGTTGGAGGTGTTGTTCCCGCCATTGAATGATACTGCTGCTAATGTGGACTTGATTTTGAGCTTGTTTCCTGATTCCTTGCGCAAGTACCGACGGACACCTGTTGAGTTTGTAGGGGAAGATTCAAGAGAGGAGGAAAAAGACAGTAGAGTTTCTGCTAGTGTTAGTCCAGTCAAGATGTCATCTGGTAAAGTCTCCTTTGTAGCAAATAATTTTCTTGACTTTTTGCTTATCCATGTGACCCTTCTTCTTTTCATCATGTTGTGACCCGTTGTAAAGCAGGATTTGACGTAAATGACATAATGTCAAGCTTAAGGGCCAAGGTGGGTATAAAGTTGGAAGGAGGTAAGCCCCCTATCCCGAAGGGGGGATAGTTCAATTAACAAGGTAGGGAAAAAGAGGAAGTTGGATGATGTGGTGATCGTGGTGGGGGACGATTTGAAGATAGAGAATGTGAGGGCTAACACTGAAAGCTCTTTTGAGAAGGTAAAAATCCCTTTCTGGTTGAGAGGTACATAGAATTTCCTAGGCGTAAATTGTTTAACATGAGAACATGTCTTTCTTGCAGGTGATAAAGTTTATAGATTTTAGTTGAAAGAGGTGGAGGTGAGGGAAGATCAGAACAAGATCTTGACCCAGAAAGCCAAGGTGGAAAGTGTAAGGGCTGATCAAGCGGAGAAAGAGCTGGGAAATCTTACTACCAGAATGTTGAAAGTAGAGGAGGAACACATCCAAGAGCTACAGGAAGTGAAGGAAAAGTTCATGGTCGATGCCACTAAGTCGGTAATGGAAAGCAGAATCAACATTATCAAAGAATTTGAAGCTGGAAAGCATGGTGCATGGAGGATCGAGGATGAAGTGGCCATGCTAAACGCCTTCTTGTGTGAAGCCGTGGATTTTGGTGAGGTGAATTCTCATGAGATCAAAGAGGTCGAGCAGGATGGTGTAGGAGGGAAGGACAAAGAGGAAGTAGGCACGTCTGCCAAGGAAGGTGAGGGGAAGGAAGCTGAAGCTGCACCAACAGTATGAAAAAACAATTTCTTTTTTAAGCAATTAAACAATGGTTATGTTTTATTTTCCATGCCTATGTTGGCATGTGAATTTGGGTTTTAAAATAGGGGGTTGCCCCTAAGACATCTTTATATTTGCAGTTTTGTAAGTGGCTCATAAGAGTCCAAACACTTTGCTTTGATGGTGTTGGGTTGGTTCAACACCTTGATCTTTTGGTTAAAATTTCGCTTATTGTAATGGTACTTTTGATGCTTTTATCCCTTTGAGTATTTTTATGCTGGGTACGGAAGACAACACGTACTAGTGTTGTAACCAATAAGTAAAGATAACATGCAACGATGTTATAACCAAGTTGTAACGATAACATGCAACGATGTTATAACCAAGTTGTAAAGATAACATGTAACGATGTTTTAACCATGTTGTGGATGACATGTAGAAATGTCATTTTTCGATGTCCCTTAGGTAACATGTTAATGTTACAACCCTTAGTCCACAACTTAAATTTAGAATAGCAGACATAATTCTCTCAACAAGGTGAATTAAGTTCGCTTTTCCAATTTAAGTGTGAAAAGCGTGCGCCCAAGCGATAATGCGATCATGACTCGGTAGGTACATTGTTAGATGTTCTTAAGTATAAAGAGGTCATGTACCTTATGCCATTCAAGATAAGCTTTTACCCTTCCAAGCTTTTAACATATTGCTTCTGATGTTTACACAAAGTCGGGGAATCTTCATCTTGCATCACAGAAACATGTTAGGGTTGGGTGTTAGCTTGGCTAACACCCCTTCGATGCTTAAGTCAGTAGGGGTTTTGATTGAATAAAAGGAATAATAAATTTGAAAGAGATAAATAATTATTTTAGGAAAATGTTCGTACCTGGGCATTAAAATTGTGATAAATTTTAACTTACAAGTAAGAGAGCTTAAGATGCATCCACTGGTACTTGGTGGGACAACAATCATGTCATCTTGATGTCTTACGAAGATGACGGCTTGCCCCAGTATCGGCTTCATTCTAACTCAACTTCGGTCATGGACATCTCTTGTTGCCCAGACTATAGGATATCTTTAGACCTGCTTCTTTACCGGCTACGCTTAGTGAGAAGTAGAACATGCTTTCATATCCTTTTTGTAGCATTCCTTGGCGTCCTGCTGGTCTCCCTTCACTTTGATTACACCCCAAGGCGTTGGCATCTTGACACATTGATGGTACGTAGATGGAATTGCTTTCATGTTATGGATCCAAGGCCTGCCCAAGATGACGTTATTAGAAGATGGGCAATCGATCACGCATATCCTTTCCATAGAGTTCATCCCTTCTACATAGATGGGTAACTTGATTTCTCTAATTTTCTGTTTGGTCTCTCCACTGAAACCTACTAGAACGGAGGAATTCCTCACGACCTCAGATAGAGGAATCATCATTTCTTCTAAGGTGCTCTTCATGATTAGGTAAACTGAACTACCGTTGTCGATCAAGATGCGCTTCACCTTGCAGTTGGCAATCTGTAGGGTGACAACCAGACCGTCATGGTGCGGGTCCAAGACCTCCTCTTTATCATTATCATCGAAAATGATTTGCTCTCCTGGGGAGTGATTTGGACGCCTAGTTGGTAGTTCCATCTTATCCTCTTTGGAATCTTTAGCATGACGTTTTGCCGCGGAATACGTGGTGCCACAAATGTCTGAACCGCCTGTGATAAAATTGATCACCTTAGTTGCAAGAGGAGGTGAAGATGGAGCCTCAGTTACGGCTTCCTTTATCTCGGTCTATCCTTTTCTTTTTCCAAGCAAATCTTTGAGGATCCCTTTTGAAAGTAAGTAGCTAATTTCTTTTCTCAAGGCGATACAGTTATCAGTGATGTGGCCAAAATCTTCATGATAAGCACACCACTTAGACTTATCTTTTCAAGGTAAAGGTTTGTCAGCTGCTTTTAGCCATCTTGCCTTACTACTCAAGTTGTCCATGGCGTATAGGAGTCCTGAAACATCAACAGAAAAACAATAGTCACTAATCTTAGGATAAGTTGTATCATCTTCATCATCATCTTCTTCTACAACATTAATTTTAGAAGAGTCAGTTTTAGAGTAGGGTTTTCCCCTATTGGATCGATGATGGGACGAGTCCGCCTTCCTATCAGGATTTTTATATGTAGGTGTCTTCTTTGACGCCTTGCCATGAACCATCTCGTCTTCTTCCAACCTGATGAAATGAACGGACCTCGTTCTGACTTCTTCTAAGCTTCTTGACGGGAACATAACCAAATCTTGGTAGAACGGTGATTCTCTCTTCAGGCCCATCCTAAATGCTTATGTTGCGGTTGACACGTCAATGTGAGGAATGCTTACAGCTTCCTTGTTGAACCTGAACACGTAATCTTTTAGGGTTTCGTCAGGCTGTTGTACAATCCTGTAAAGACCACTTGTTAATTTCTCAAACACACGATTGCAAGAGAATTGATTAAGAAACATGTTAATTAATTGAGAGTAAGATGAGATAGAATTCATAGGCTGATTAGTCAGCCACATCAAGGCGGGGCCAGATAAGGTGGACCCAAAGCCTCTCCACAAGCAAACTTCCTTAAGATGCGGGGGAATGCTGATGATGTCCATCTTTTCTTGGTACAAGGCTATGTGCTCCGCATGGTCCATTGTGCCATTGTATTGCTTCATGGGAGGTACTTGGAATCTCTTAGGGATCTCTACCCCAGCTATGGCAGGAACAAAATGTGAATCATGATGGCTGGTTGGAGATGCTTGGTTGAAGGGCAAGGTGACTCCTGGAACCTTCATGAGAATATCCTTGATCTGTTGCACTTCCCTCGTAAGGTTGTTATCTGCAACGGGGTTAGTGGCAACAAATACATTGAAAGGAGTATTGAACGCATTAAAACTCCCTGTTTGCCCCAATAGAGGTGGGGTCGCAAAGGTGAAGCATGTTGACAGCGGCACCGGGTTGGACATAACGGTGGTGCTTTCAGTCTGAACAGCGCTGAACATGGGCACATTGCTTTGACCGCTCCTTGCACTTGTCCCAGCATCTGAGAAAAGAGTCCTAGGCTGCAAAGGTGAGGTCTCTGGCATGCTGACTATTGGAACACTGCGCCCTGAAGCCGATAAATCACGTCGTAGACTGTCGATGTGATTGAAGATCATCTGATTGGTATGTTGCTGTCCATCAATCTGATCCTTCAACTGCTGCATCATAGCCATCATGGCAGACACAACTTCTAACGAAATTCCAAGCAGCGTCATGGATGAAGATCCTCCCAGGTTGAGCCCTTGGTTTTGAGACGTAACAGCACCAGATCCAATAGGCGAATGCATGCTGGACGTCATGTGAAAGCTTGACGTGTTGGTTCTTGCCCCAGTCGTAATGATGGGGGTAGACATTGCTAAAGTAGGATTGCTCATTTTGATTGGAATCTAAAATACCAAAGTTCCCACAGACGGCGCCAAATTGTTTTGGACAAATTTCAACAATTAAATTTATCTATCAAGGATGTTCGGGCACAAATGGAGTATAGCTCTCAAACCAAGATGAACACGAGGATGTAACGAGGAAAACCTTTGAACAATCGTTCGCAGGAAAAAACCTCGGGAGGCTTTAGGAAAAGGCTACCTAAACCAAATAATATTATTGAATTTAGTTGTTCTTGAGTACAAAGTGCAGTATGAAAGTAGAATAGAGTGTGTAACGTGAGTACATGTGCGCTCTAGAGATAATATATATACATGAATGTAACCGAAACAACAACTTGAATGCTCTTCCTGATATTTCGCCTAGAATCTCGCCCTCAGTTGATGATGAACAGCCGTTACACCCTTGGTTGATGATATGGTTGTTATGTCATCATTTGACCGAGTCCAAACGGTCACAAGAGTATTTATTCATAAATCTGTTCCTGAAAAATAGGAAATATACAACAAATAATTTCAAGGCGTTAGTCCAAGATGTATATCAAGACGTTACCTCAAGGTGAATGATCAAGATGTAGATGTCATGATGAGTGAATTTTTTGGGATGAAACATCCCCATTTCCCATTTGCAGTCATTTCGAGCCTTCTTCCCCATTTTCTCTAGAAAAGTCCATTTTTGCCATGGATTCTTCGTTTGTTCTGAGAATTTTGCCGAGGCTTTCAAAGGAGAAGCAAGCACACTTTCTTGAGCGGCTCAAGACGTGGATGAGGCACCACATGAGGCACAATAAACGGGCTTTCGAGGTGAGATTTCAAATCTGCTCGGTTGGTCCCTTAAGGAGTTAGTTCCTGATTGGGAATTGTTGCGGGCTGCTGCAAGGTTCTGGAATGTTAGGAGGCACATGTATAGATTCTCCTACAATGAGATTACGCCCACCTTTGAGGACTTTCGGCCTTTTATTGGAGGACCGAAGGTGGAGGCCATCTCGCTTCCTTTGATCGACGGTGCGGCCGTGAGCATGAAGCTCGCATGCTTTCTTCGGACTTCGTTGGAAGAAGTGCAAGGTATGACTTTTGATTCTGGTCATATTGACATTTCTGTGCTGCCTGAGCAGTTTATGGGTGATGATGAGAGTGACGTCTCGTAGGATGCATTTGCTTTGTGCGTGATAGCAACGCTCTTCATGGTCAGCTCCCTTGGGGTATGTGACGGTGCTTTGCTGGATGCGGTAGGGCACTGCCGAGCCAGTGAGGATATTGCTCCATTGGTTCTGGGGAAAAACCCTTCACGGCATCGATCGCCTGGAGACAGGGGATAGGTTCATGAGAGGGGGAAGGTTCCTATGTTTTCAGAGTTCCAGGTTTGTCTTGGTCCTCTTTCTATGTTCCATTGCTTGTTTCCAGGCAGTTCGGGATGAGACAGGAGCCTCTGCTGGGCTGGGATGACATCGCCACTACGGAGGTAGCTTCTTTATGCATGGCAGATCGATGTCTTTCTGCATTTTCTGAGGGTATGGAAGTATTCCGCTTTCCCTCCTGTAGTACTCCTTTGACGTCGGGAGAGTGTTTTGTTGACCACCGAGTACCTAGATTGGTACGAGCAGCATGTCGGGCAGTCCCAAGTGGTTTTGGGGAGCAGGCGTGAAGCGATTCGGGGGCAAGGTTGCCGTCTCAGCTACAACCTTAGAAGTGTAGAAGCCTGGTCTAACCCTCAGAATGTGACGGGAGATGCTTTGTTTGACTACGAGACCAGAGTTGACCGACTGACAAAGAGAGGTCCCTTTTTGCAGACTCGCAGGGAGGAGATCTGGGCCGAGGCACGGGCAAATAAAGCTTTGCGAGCTACTGGATTGTTTGATTCGACGGGGAGGACCCCTGAGCTCGGAATGAGAGAGACAGAGTTGGCTCACGTGGAGCGTAAGAAGACTCGCCGGGGACTAGGGAAGAAAGGAAAGAGTGGCGAGGGGACAAGCGCAAGTGGCGCAGAATGACCTCCTAATTATCCCTTCATTGCATTGCAGACACATTATTTGTTAAATGTATTAAGCTGTCTTTTAGCATGTTGTGAGCTTGAGAGTAGACCGTGCTTGTACTCATCAAGAAATGTTGTAACCGTTAGTGATTTGTGATTTACTTTTAAAGCTTTGCTGAGATGCAAGATCTCTTGTTTGCTTTTTGTTTGAGCCTTGGCGGCGTCCAGCTTTGGACCTTCTTATCGTATTTTGTGGACTGAAGCAGTCTGGGTCTTGACGGCATCCATTTTTTTTGGATTTTGTGTTTGGATTGATCTGAGCCTTGGTTGGCATCAATTTTTTTTTTTATTTTTGTGTGTTTTTAGACTGGACCAATTAATACTGCGTACGTTCCCCCCAGACTGAGGGGCTCAGGTCTCCATATTTCGACACTACAATGAGTGACGGGAGACGAAAAGTTGATCTTCTTTAGGCAAAGTATCTGCGAAGTTTGCTTCCGTTGACTGGATTCATGAAGGGATTGCCGTCTAGGTCTGTCAGCTTCATGGCACCTCCGGAGAAGATCTTTTGGACCACGAATGGGCCGATCCATGTTGTTTCCCATTTTCCAAGCGGGTTGGTTCGGGTGGGAGGCTTTTCTTTGAGCACTAGGTCGCCTTCCCTGATGTCTCGAAATTTGACTTTCTTGTCGAAAGCCCTAGCCATTCTACTTTGCTAGGCTCGGATGTGTTCCATGGCCTTTAGTCGGCGCTCGTCTAGCAGGGCCAGTTCGTCATGTCGGCTTCGGAGCCATTCGACCTCGTTGATCTCGTTTTCCAGTAGCACTCGGAGTGATGGAATTTCCAATTCGACGGGCAGTACTGCCTCCATCCCATAGGTCAGGGCGAATGGAGTTTCTCCCGTGGCGGTTCTGACTGATGTTCGATAGCCCCATTCTTCTTTGCTAGGCTTGGATGATCCTTTTGAGGGTCTTGTTTGCGGCTTCTACTGCGCCGTTAGTTTGTGGCCTGAAGGGAGAGGACTTGTGGCATGTGATTTTGAATTCGGCCGGTAGTCTGTCGCATTCTCCTTCGAAGTGAGACCCGTTGTCTGATATGACCTCGTTCGGGATGCCGTATCGGCATATGATGTTTTCCTTGAGGAAATGTGCGACCTTCTTGGAAGTTAGCACTTTGTAGGACTTGGCTTCGACCCATTTTGTGAAATAGTCGATGGCTACCAAGATGAACTCGTGGCCATTGCTTCCGGGCGGAGCAATCTTCCCGATGATGTCAATTCCCCAAGTGGCAAAGGGCCAGGAAGTAGTTATGCAATAGAGATCGTGAGGAGGAAGATGGTTGAGGTTGGAGAACCGTTGGCACTTGTCACAACTTCAGACAAAGTGGATGTAGTCTGCCTCCATGGAGATCCAGTAGTAGCCCATTCGAAGAATGATCTGCATCAAGGCTCTAGCATTCATATGGGGGCCGCAAGCCCCATTGTGGACTTCGTTCATGAGCTCGTTTGCCTTTTCCTTGCTGATGCAGCGTAGGAGCGGTCCTTGGTAGCATTTTTTGTATAGCATATCCCCAAGGATGACAAAGTGAGAGGCAAGGCGTTTTAGGGCCACGATGCTCTTGGCTTTGATTCCTTCTTTGCGTTGGCCTTCCTCGTTCATGAAGGTGGCTTCTCGGTTCTTGAGGTATTGGAAGATCTGGTTGTACCACGGCTCATTGATGGGCTCGGGTTCTGGTTTGATCTCGCCGCAGTAGGCAGGAATTTCCTTTCTTCGTACTTTGAATGGCTTGATCGCCTTCCCTTCGGGGATTTCCACGAGTAAAGCCAAGGTGGCTAGGGCGTCTGCAAACCTGTTCTGGTCTTTTGGCAAGTAGTGGAATGTGACCTCTTTGAATTGCGTGATGAGGTCTTCCATGCAGGCGTGGTATTTTGCAAGCCTGGGTCTATCGTTTTCCATTTGTTGGAAACTTGATTGATGATCAGGGCTGAGTCCCCGTAGACCTCTAGCTTCTGGACGTTCCTTTCGAGTGCGGCCTCTAGTCCGGCAGCGCAGGCTTCGTATTCAGCCGCATTGTTGGTTACCTCAAAGTTTAGTTTTATTGCGATTGGGGTGTGCTCATTCTTTGGGTCAACCAAGAGCATACCAATGCCATTTCCTCTTTTGTTGGATGCTCCGTTGAAGAACAGCTGCCATCGATTTTTGCCTTCAAGTGCGAAGATTCCTTCGTCTGGAAATTGTGGTTCGGGACCTTTGGCCTCGTCGGTTGGGAAGTCGGCTAGTTGTTCGGCCATTACTCGTCCCTTGTTCAATTAATGTGTCTGCTTCTTTATTAGATGAATTGTTATTAACTGTTTGTGATTTAGTTAACTCATCATTTGTTAAAGATGCAATGAAAGGATATTTAGAAAGGTCGAACCTTTTATTGAAAGCGTAGAGAAGATACATTGTTGATTATGGACTCACAATCTTCTGGCGTAGAGCCATCATATGACTCGAAATACTCGAATTCAAAGACAACATGACTCGAAGCTAGACTTTAGGCTCCGAGGGATTGGACCAGGCTTCATTGCTCTTTGCAGGCTGTAGGTCTAGTGAGGGTGGCGATGACTTTGGTGGCCATTCTTCAGTCGATGTCGTTCTCGGAAGATGGCTTGCTTTTGGTTCGACTTCAAACCAGATCGTGGAGGTTTTAGGCTGCTCCTTTGAGGGTGTCCCTCCATTGGTGTTGCTACCAGATCTCAGGGGCTTTTGGCAATAGAAGTCATGGAGAGCTTCTTCCAAGAGGGCGAAGCATTCGCTGATTCGAAGTTGATTCTTGCTGATGTTGATTATCTTCATAGGATCTGCTTCCTTATCTGAGATCTTTGCTTGGATGACATTCACGATATCTGAATCGAGGGGGCATGCTATTTCTCCTTCTCTGACTAGGCTCCGAAGGAGGTCGCGCCATTGTTCTTCCAGGTCAAATACCGGGATGTTAAATTGGACTATGCTGTGGTGGCTGTCCCCGTGCGATCCGAGTGTGTCGACTTGGGGCCTGACATGTTCCGAGGTGTTGATGACAGGCCAACTTTCTTCAGAAGGGTTTTCTGCGAAGTATGGGTCTACTTCTCGGTCAAGTTCCATCTGGGCCTCCATTTCTTGATCTTCTTTCATGCACTCTTCGCAGTTGCATATTTCAGAGTTGTCATCCTGGCCCATGAGTTCTTCAATCTCTAGCTCGTCACGGCTTAGCGCGTGGATGTAGGGATCTCTTTTGTAGCGGATCATGATTGGAGACTCGTCTGCAAAGCAATATTCAGTCATGTCGGGACCTTCTTCTGGGTCATAGCTTGCTGGCCAAGCGCTCTCCATCGTGCTGCTTAAGCGGATTACTTCGAGGTTTCCATTGGCTTTGATGAATTTTACGCATTGGTGGAGAGTGGATGATACTGCTTTCATCTGGTACAGCCAAGGTCATCCCAGCAGGGCAGAGAAGTGATTTCCATGACTTGGAATTCCACCGACTGCATTTGTTCGTCGAATTGGATCCTAAGATTGATTACCCATAAAACAGGGCGTGAAGTGGAGTCGTAAGCTCGGATTACTCGAGGTGAAGGTCTCATCAGGGAGCGGTCGACTCGGAGCCGTTTTATTGTATGCAAGGCAATGATGTTAACCGCCGAACCATTGTCGACCAAGACTTTCGGGAGGTAGAACCTCTCTATCTTTATGAGGATGAGGAGGGCCTCGTTGTGTCTGTTTTCACATGTCGGCAAGTCTGCATTTGTGAAGGTTAGACCGCTTTCGGCGCTGCTGTTTGCTTCAGTATCCTTCGGGGAGTGTTCGATCCATCCATAGGTGTGTCTCGATCGTTGCAGGGATCATAGGGAGACAGTCATCCTCGGATTTTCTTGTCTGGATTCCCGGTCACGGGAGCGTTTGACTCTGGTTTCGCATTCCCAGTCGTAGCAGGATAGCATGTTGACAATCTCGGAGATTGTAGTGGACCTACTCTTGCATGGAGTCTCGTTGAAGGCTATCATGTTTACCCTGTCATTTCAGGGGAATGGATTCCCGACTGTGTTGGGGCCACGGGGGCGTTCCAACTTTCCTTCTTCAATTAGCCCCTGGACCACTTGCTTCAGCACGAAGCAATTGTCGGTGGTATGACCAGGATAGTTATGGAAGGCGCAGTGTTTGCTCATGTCCATGTTAAGAGTCTTTGGCTGGAAATTCTCGAGAGGTTTAAGGAGATTTCGCTTCACCAACGCTTCGAACACTTGGCTCAGGGGCATCTCGAGGTTGTCAAAATGCTGAAACTGTTGTGGGCGAGGTGGATTGTTTTTCCTCTGGGGTGCTTGATCGCGGTTTACTTGATGTAGTGGACCGTTCCGGCTGCTTCCTTTCCTTTGTTTGGGACATGTGCTGGATTTGACAGGTTTGCCCGATAGCGGTAGGACGAAGCAGGAACTGCTGCTGTCTTCTGGAGGCTCAAGGTCTTTTTGAATTTGGTCCCGGCGTTGACCATGGCACAGAGGTCGGGATAAAAGTGATGGCTGATCAAGGTCCTCAGAGATGGTTTGAGGCAGGAACGGAAGATGTCCATTTGCTCTTCTTTGGAAAGCGGATCCATTATCTCGCTCAGCTTCCAATCCATCCTTTGTAGAATTCGCCTGCTGGTTCATCATCCTTTTGTTCGGTGGCTTGCAGGTCATGTCGATTTGTTTCCCACTCAAGGTTGGCACGGTACTTCTCCAGGAAGATTTCGCTGATTTGATCCCATGTGGAGCGGTTTTCCGCCTTTACATTGAGGAACCACCTTAATGCCGTGGATTTGAGGGAATGCTGGAAGTGATCCACCAATTGTTGTGGGGTTGCCCATTTAGCTCTCATACCCAAGACGTAGGTGTAGATGTGGGTCTTTGGGCATTCGATCCCATCAAACTTTTCCATTTCCGGCATTCTGAATTTTGGAGGTAGAGGAACTACCTTGCTCGGATCTGTGGGCATAAGGGAGTCCTTCCGAGAGTTGGCCAGTTTGCCTTGCGTGTCTTTCATCTGTTCGAACAACCAAGCCATGTGAGGGTCAGTAGGCTGAGGTAGGCTACCATTTTCTGGGATGGAAACTGAAGATGGAGGTGGATTGGCTGATAGGATTGCCATTCGGGAGTCTTGGGGAGGTAATTGAGTGTATACCGTCCCATACCCTTGGTTGTTGAAATTGGGGCCTAGGGCGTGATTGTCCGGACCACTGAGGGTTGTGTTTGGGAACTGGGGAAATGTTTCATTAGCCCCAAGTGGCAGACCAGCGGGTGGTATAGAAGCAAAGGACTGAATCCCGGGGGATACCGAGATACATTGAGATCTGGAGGAGCAGGCCCGTATGTGTGCTGGCGATATTGAGCTTGCGGCGCAGGGCCGGGAGATTGATTGTGTTGCGGTTGGCAGATCGGAGCTGCTTGACTGAGGCCCGAGTGAAGCTTTGATTGGGAGCTACTTTGTATTGCCAGATTTTCGTAGCTTGGTGGAGGAGGGACCTGCTGATAGTTTTGGGAAACTGGGATAGTAGGCATTTCTTCATCTTCTATGAGGACGAAGGTCCCATCAAGTTGGGGAACGGCGACGGTTCCGCGACGACGCATGGTGTCTACGATCCAGGCTTGCTGTTCTTCTTGGCACTTCTTGAGAGTTTCGAAGGCTTGCAGCACCTCCTCCATTGTCTGGAGGTTTCTCAGTGGTGGGGTTCCGTTTCCCTCACAGTTATCTGTTGATCCTGCCATGGGGGAGTAGCGGACTGTTCGAATCGCTGATCCGGAAGGGCTGTCGGACCTCGTAACTTCGATACTGAAAAGGCGTCTCCCAGGTACTCTCAACCACTTTCGGTTCAATGGAGGGGGTGACGGGTAAGGTTTAGACATGGGAAGACATTTTTTAACAGTGATCTTTCCCCGGCTCGTCCTCCTCTTCCTCAAAGAGCGAGCCCAGCACAACATGGCGGGATAACCAAACATGGCCTCATCCTGCCACTCCCACAGCTGGCACCGGAAGATCTCATAGCACCACGCCTGCCACAAAAAAGTAGATAATGCTCAGGCAAGAAAAAGAAAAAGAAAAATAAGACAGAGAAATGATGACATGCTAAACGACAAAGGCATGTAAACTCATACCTCCAGTGCTCAAAACACCCCAGGGAGTTGACCGCACCCTGGCTAAATTTGTCCATGGCGAAATAGAGCTCGGCCAAGCCCGCCTCGCCCCAAACAATGTCACAAACCCTCTCCAAGTCCACCAGACTCTCCAGCAGAGGAAAAAGAGCGGAAGAGGCGTGATTCGAGAACAAAGTCTCGAAGAGGGCAAACCACATAAACGAGCGCGCCAGCTGCTTCGCCGTCACTACCCCAGTGCCCCGACTATAATCCCCGATGTTGGCCGTAATATTCGCCTCCACATCATGGTACACCATACCCAAGCCCTTACGGGGCCAAGGAGCAAACCCAACCAGCACGGTCAGCAGCTCATCGGACATCCGGTCCTGCCACTTCACCGACTCCCCCATAAAGGAAAGCCCGGTGATCGCCGCAAAGTCAGTGGGAGTCACCGTCACCTTTACCCAGCTAAAATGGAAGGTGTGCGTGGTATCCCACAAGTACTCAGACAAGGCCAGAAAGACGCCCTTGCTCTTCTGCGTCTCCGCCAGCCCGACCAAGTTCTCTATGAACACATTCAGCCCAGTAGCAATGACTAGCCTCCGAGGGCTAGGCCTCCCATCTCGGGAAATATCAGGCAGGTTCCGCCACACCTCAACCACAGCCTCAAGGGACCACCGCGACTTCATCCTCTTCGACTTCCCCGACGACGGCAACTCATCTTGCAGGTAAATACAACAAAGGTACGTCAATAAAAGTACTTAAGCAAATATACTGAAAAAAATCAAATCACCAAAAAGTCCGTCCCAACACGGCAATCTCACAAATCACAAAAAGTCTGTCCCCACATGGCAATCTCACAAAAAGTCCATCCCAACACGGCAATTTTTCAAACAAAAGTCCGTCCCAACACGGCAATCTCTCAAAAAGTCCGTCCCAACACGGCAATTTTTCAAACAAAAGTCCGTCCCAACACGATAATTTTTTTCAAACAAAAGTCCGTCCCAACACGGCAATTTTTCAAACAAAGATCCATCCCTACACGACACATTTTCAATTATCCGTCACGAAAATACGACACACATTACACATTTTCACAAAAAGGATCCGTCCTTACACGACACATTTTCAAACAAAAGTCCGTCACAAAACACGGCACACATTGCACATAAATTTCCCACACAAAGCCCGTCCATACACGACAATTTTTCCTCACAAAAAGCCATGTACATGCAAAAATAGCATCAAGGTACAAGTCACCAAAACATGCATTTCAAGGAGAGGCACTTTATTTTCACAAATAAGAGCTAAACTCCACTTTTTTGAACAAAAATCACATACCCGCAATCCATATACACCCAATTTCAACAATTCAACATCAATTTCACAAAATAAACATGGCAACAACAAAAGCCCCAAATATGCAAAAACTAAAAACCTAGTTCTAGCATACATCATTTCGAGCAAGAATCAAAATAAAATTTGATTTCTTACCTCCTTTACGGTTTTCCCCCGCAAGGTGTGCACCCCCGAATCCGGATACAACACATCCGGGTTCATTGTTGAAGGAAAGTAGGAGGAAAAATTCCTTTATAGATCCAAACTCCTCTCTATGGCCTATCGGCCCCTTTGACGACGACCTCTCCCCAATCTTTCCGCCATGATATCAATCTAGCAGCTTGGAAAGATTTTCTCAAGAAAATTTTGATCAAAATTTCAAGTTTTTTCTCCCTCTTTCTCTTTCTCCTCGGCAGAAATTGGAAAAGAAGATGGAATGGGCATTACTGGAAATCTGATTTTTGGCTAAGAAAATCAAATTTGCAAGTGTATCAGTGCGGATCACTTTGCAAGGCAAGTGAATCCGCACGGATCACTTTGCAGCCTAGGTGAAATTCCTCTTTTGCCCTTGTCTGTCCAAATGCCATTTCCAGCAAAATTCATGCAGTTTGGTCCCTAAACCAACAAAGATAACCCCGACCGTCTTCGTAAGTTCGGATCTCGCCCACTAAACGGCAAACAAACCCCGGCCGTCATCGTAAGTCCGGACCCCAAGGCCCAAACACCTTCGAACGCAAATCTCAAAGGCCCAAATGCCTTCAAAACACAAAACATAAAAGTCAAACGACCATCAATGTAAGTCTGTACGAAAGTACATATCCCCAGCAGATAAACCCCGACCGTTATCGTAAGCCCGAACCCCAAGGCGCAAACGCCTTCAAACACAAACCACAAGGAGCAAACGCCTTCAAACACACATCCCATGGCACAAATGCCATCAAAACAAAACAAGTCATTCTCCCGGCAGCCATCGTAAGCCTGAACTTTTCTCCAGCGGACAAATCACAAGGCAAAGACGCCTCTCACAAATCAAAGCACAAGGCAAGCACGCCTCCCAAAATCAAAGCACAAGGCAAGCACGCCTCCCCAAAATCAAAACACTTAAAGCACAAGCGCCTTCCTCTCAAGGCACAAACACTTTCATCCCCATCAGAGGACACCGAAACGTCCTTAAACATTTCACAACCTCAGTCAGAAGACGCCAACACGTCCTCGTACATGACACAACCTCAGCTAGAGGTCATCACACGTCCTCATAATGACACAACATCAGTCAGAGGACATCACACGTCCTCATAACGACACTACCTCAGTCAAAGGACATCACACGTCCTCATACACGACACCACCTCAGTCAGAGGACATTACACGTCCTCATCACTTAGTCAGAGGACATCACACATCCTCATAACGACACAACCTCAGTCAGAGGACATCATATATCCTCATAACGACACCACCTCAGTTAAAGGACATCAGACGTCCTCATACACGACACCACCTCAGTCAGAGGACATCACACATCCTCATCACGATACAACCTCAGTCAGAGGACATCATACATCCTTATAATGACACCACCTCAGTCAGAGGACATCAAAAGTCCTCATAACGACACCACCTCAGTCAGAGGACATCATACATCCTCATAACGACACTACCCCAGTTAGAGGACATCACACATCCTCATACACGACACCACCTCAGTCAGAGGACATCACACGTCCTCATAACAACATCATCTCAGTCAGAGGACATCACACATCCTCATACACGACACAACTTCACTCTCAGGACACCACCACGTCCTCTTACACCACAAACACATCTTTTCGTAAGATTACCCATCTTCTAGTAAGATTACCCACCTTCTAGTAAGATTACCCATCTTTTCATAAGATTACACACCACAGGATATCGACACGTCCACACACAAAGTCTTAGCCAGAGGACACCACCACGTCCTCATACACGACAATGCATGCCTCTTCAAAAGATGACCAAATCTTTCTGAACTACGATTAGGCTTAATTCCCACTCGGGATACGTAGGAATCCTGTCAAAGGGTTCAGCCAACCGACCTAAACGGTCACCCCGGACACCACCACGTCCTCACAATCCGACCCCAGCGGTCACACAACAGGACACCACCACATCCTCACACCCGACCCAAGCAGTCACCTCACACACAAACTACGATCAGGCTTGATTCCCATTCGGGATACGTAGGAATCCTGTCAAAGGGTCCAACCAACCGACCTAAATTGTCACCCTCTGGACACCGACACGTTCACCTCACATCAGGACACCAGCACGTCCGCTCACCATGTCACCCCAGGAAACTACCACGTCCTCACACCCGACCAACATGGTCACCTTCTCTCTCCCAACAAGCGATCCAGATCAGGACCCTTATCTTATCGACGACCCCACTTCCTTCATAAGTGACGTCGTCGAGGGGCTTCTGTAAGTACCCAATCTGGTTCGCTCCTCATCCGACACACGGGAAACATCGCGAACTCACACAAACGTGATCCCGAAGACCCGTAACCTTCAAAAACTCCAAAACCACCAACCAAACCAAGGTAGGACCCTTTCGGGAGAAAATAAAACAAAAGAACTTTTTGGGAATTACAAAAAATATTTAGCCTGCATAATGGTTCGCACGGACTCTTTTGTAAGTAGACATCATAATTACAAAATCCTCTTAAAGTCCACGATATTCCCTTAAATCCAGGAAAGCCAAAAAATTGGTTTTGCACAACAATTCGTGCGGACCATTTTGCAGTTTTTTTGGGGCCTATAAATAGAGGGCTCCCCTCTCATTTTCTTCACACCTCCATTCTCTCCCCTCTCCCCCAGCCTTCAGGCTCCCATCTACGTCCTTCTGAGGAAATCCCGGTCCCTTTCGGTTCTTTATGGGGCCTTCCGAGCGCTCTCGAGGTGCTCTGAAGCCCTGCCGAGCGCTCTCGAGACGCTCCTGAGCCACCCCGAGGTGCTCCTGAAGCATCCCAAAGCTCTGCTGGTCCATCCCGAACCATTCTGGTCCATCTCAAAGCCCTGCCGGACCATCCTGAAGCATCTCGAGGCATCCCGAGGCACACCGAACCTCTGCCCGAGTACAACCAACAAACCCGAGGCACGCCGAACCTCTGCCCGAGTGCAACCAACAAACTTGAGGCACGCTGAACCTCTGCCCGAGTACAACCAACAAACCCGAGGCACGCCGAACCTCTGCCCGAATACAACCAACAATCTCGAAGCACGCCGAGCTCTGTCCGCAGACACACCTAGCACTCCCGAGGCACGCCGAAGCTCTGTCTGCAGACACCGGTACTTCCCGAAGCAATCTCGGTCCGTGCCGGAGCACTATTCCCAAGCGGAAGATAGACACAAACCAACATTGGTAAGACCTCCTTCCAGTACTATTTCAATTTATTTCAATACATAGCATACAATGTAGACATCATATTCAACATGCATTTTTAAAAAAGCACACACACACACACAACTTTTAAAGAAAGAGGGATATCAAAAGACTCGTGTATACGAGGCGACTCGGATGAGTTCTGCTATTCTCTTCCCGAGGCGTAACCTGACCTCCGAACTCAAAATCTCATCACACAAAAACCTTTAAAAAAAGTCTTTTCTCAATGTTTTGGGCTATATCAAAACGGCGTGGTGAATCCTCCAAACACAGCGACACCTCCCGACCAAAGACGCGATGAGCGATGCGAGATGTCGGGGCCCACGCAGCCGGATCCGGGTAATTTCAACAGTATCATTCCAAACAACCCATTCTCGCCAGTGTCAGCCATGCACTATTTGCGTCACACTTTGTCCGAGACTTGGTTGGTTTTTAGCATAGTCTGTGTCATAAAGCCTAAATGTATATTCCATATTGGTCATCTTCTGAGTCAAAACCTAAAAGTCAAGGTCCCTTGCAAATGCAAGCTCGGCAGGTCACCTGTTGACCCGATCTTGATTTCTAGTGTTGACTTAGACATTGACCTATATTAGATATACATCAACGCTCAATGTGACACCATGTCGTCGAGCCTTTAATGCACAACCCATGACAATTACGACCTAGTCAAATCTGAAAGTCAAAGATCCCTTGTGAAAGCGAGACAAAGAAAGGTCATGCCATCTGTGACCCGATCATGACTTAAAGATATTGGCTTCGATAGCAATTGGCATGGCATGTGCATTGAAACTCATATGACAGGCTTGGCGCTTAAGGTCGTTTCTCTTTTTGGTCGGTGGAATCCGCTTGCCGTATAGGACCTTCGTTCAGGGTTGTCCGCCATGGGAAGACGAAGTACAAGTGAAAAACGAGGGCTGTTAGGCCCAATTGGTAGGAAAACAGGCTAGAGGGGGGTGAATAGCCTGATAAAATTTCTTTCGGGAACCTTTTAAAAATAGCCAAGTAACTTATCAAAAGCTAAACCGATGTTAATCGGTTACGCAACAGATAAAATATTACTGGTTTACTAACTCAAATAATCAGTTAAGTAAAAGGAGTTTCAAGTAGGTAAAAATATCATGCAAAGTATATTCCAATAAGAAAGACAAAATAAGGCAGATAAGGAATTCAAAGGTTGTAACCGGTGAGAGGGCTCAATCAGTTACAAGACAAGATAAAATGAGCAAACACATAAACAAAGGGACATAGTTGTTTGGAGAGGTTCACAGTGTTAACTAACTGCTACGTACTCTACCAAGTTTGGTCAAAACTTGGATTTGTGAAAATGTGAACTATTAATGTTCAATAGTCTATTACAAGTTGCAAGCCTTAACTTATAAGAAAGGTTTAAGACTGCCTAAAGGAAAGTGATCACTAATGGATCCAGATACTAGTTTGACCAGGTGTTTTCAAGAGATGTGTTCACAAGTTGAACTGATTTCTCTTGGGTGTATAGTGTGATCAATCAATGTGTTACATATATAGTCTTGTTGGGGAATACTAGGGCTTCAATCTTTGCCCATTCACCTTGAACTCTTGGTCCCCGGAAAGACTAGAGATCACAACTGCACCATGCGGAAATACCTCCCTCACCAAATAGGGACCGGTCCACCGGGACCTCAACTTACCGAGAAACAAGCGCAAGCGGGAGTCAAATAGGAGGACCTTTTGACCTACCTTGAAGTCCCACCTTAAAATTGATTGAGTGTGCACAGTGTTTGTCCTAATAAATGGTCTAGTGATTACAAGGATTGAATGTCTTGAACTTCAATGCTTGCAGTTCTTGACAATTCTATTCTCAAAGTATTCAATGCAATAACCCTCTTCAATGCTGTAAGGGAGGTATTTATAGTTGTCTTCAAGAAGAGCTATTGTATTTGAAGGGGTTGAAGGGATGACTTGGACTGATAAGCATTAAATGAGAATATCTTTTGTATTGAATGCTTGAGATTTGAAGTACAAAAGATCTTTAAATAATCCACTAGATAAAGAAGTTGTTGTAAGTACTACTAACTTGAACATTTCTTGAAGTAGTTATTGACAAGGTAGAAGCATGGTCTTCATACCAACTGCTCTACCAACTTTAGCTAAGTAGGTGGGAGCAATTAATGCTAAGTTAACTGATGGAGGCTTGTTGGGGAAGCTTGACCGATTTGCAGTTGAGTAACTGATGAAGACATAACCCATTGACTGACTGACCGGTTGAAGGGTGATCATGACCCGTCAAGCAAGTCAACCGGTTGAGATCTTTGGTAGCTTGAACAATTTAACCAATATCTTATTTGGAATAACTCAAAGTCTTCACCCCAAAGAGGCATCAAATGTAATCGTGGATGAAGTTGATGGCGTTTTCCTCTGTTATTTTTGCCAAAGGCTTTGCCTCAATCCATTTGGTGAAGTAATCAATGACCACAATTGCATACTTACAATTTCCTCGGGCGGGTGGGAAAGGTCCGATCAAATCTACCCCCCCACATGTCGAACGGCCAAGCTGCGATCACCAATTTTGTTCAGTTGTAAGGAGCCTTGGCAGGTCGGCATACCTCTGATACTTGTCACACTTTTGCATGAAATCACGAGCATCTTCTCTTAGATGATGCCAATAGTATCCTAAGGTGAGTATCTTGTACGCTAAAGTTCTGGCCCCCGGGTGTCCACCACATACTCCACTATGCACCTCGAGCAAGAGTTAAGGAACCTCCATAGGATGAACACACCTCAACAATGGTTTCACAAATGATCTTCTAAATAGTGGGTCCCCATGTATAACAAATCTAGGGGACTTCTTCTTGATTTCTCTCGCTTTTTTCTCATCAGTTGGCAGCTCGCCTGTTTCAATGTAAGCCTTCACTTCATCAATCCAACACTTAGAGTCATAGACTGAGCATAGAACTTGCACTCTTTCGTATGCTGGATGTTCTAAGTATGAGATTGGCTTTCATGTTGCTCGTCTGAAGTAGCTAGTTTGGAGAGTAGGTCGGCCAACTCATTTTCTTTGCGGCCTACCCTTCGTATTTCCCAAAACTCCAAGTCCTGGACCAACCTTTCACCAGTTCGCAGTACTTGATCAGAACTGGGTTGATCACTTCTTACTCTCCCTTGACTTGATTCATAATCAGTTGGGAGTCACAATAAGCTATGATCTTGGTTTCTCCAAAGCACTTGGCATATTCAATTGCTGCAATCAAGGCCTCATACTCGGTCTGGTTGTTGGAGGCTTGAAATTTGAACCTTGGGGCTTCTTCAAAAGCTCTGCCAGTCTCTGGCTTGATCAACACAATTCCAGCTCCACTAATGTCCCTAGTAGTAGACCCATCCGAGTAAACCTTCTAGCAATCATTAGGTAAGCTCCTTGTCTGTCGGGCCGATTGTTCTTTTCCTTTCAAGCTTTCTTTTGGGGTGCTCTCCCTATTATCCTTCTTGGTGAATGTAAACTCGACCAAAAAGTCTAATCAAAGGTTGAGCTTGCAATGTTTTTTGAGGCCTGTATTCAATGTTGAACTCCATCAATTCTATAGACCAGTTGAGCAGTCGACCTGAGCTTTCTGGTTTGTGCAATATCTTTCTCAATGGAGCATTAGTTTGTACGATAACAGGGTGAGCATAGAAGTAAGCTCTAAGCTTTCTGGCTGCTACCACTAAGGCGTATGCGACCTTTTCAGCATTGAAGTATTGCCCTTCTCCGTCGGACAAGGCCTTGCTTACATAGTAGATTGGTTTTTGAAGGCCATTTTCCTCTCTTACCTGAACTGCGGCCACCGATCTATCTCCAGCTGATAGGTAAATGTAGAAACTCTCTCTTTGGATTGGGCTGCTGAGCAATGGTTGAGAGGCAAGGTATTCTTTGAGCTGTTGGAATGACGAGGAACATTCGACCGTCCATTCAAAGTTTTTCGTCCCCCTCAAAGTTTTTAAGAAGGGGAGAGATCTTTCCGCTGATTTTGCTATTAAGCCACTCAAAGTTGTGACCCTACCATTCAATCGTTGAACCTCCTTGATACACGTAGGCTCTTGCATCTTTACCAAGGCCTTTATCTTTTCTGGATTAGCTTCAATGCCTCTTTGTGATATCATAAACCCCAGAAACTTGCTAGCTGCTACCCCAAAAACACACTTGCTTGGATTCAGCTTCATGTCGTTTGCTTGTAGATTGGTGAACGTTTCCATTAGGTCGACCACATGATGACCAGTCTTAGTTTTGATGACCATTTCGTCGATGTAGGCCTCCATGTTTCGGCCAATCTGACTAGCAAAGACTTTATTCACCATCATCTGGTAGGTAGCTCCAGCATTCTTCAGTCCGAATGGCATCTTGGTGTAACAATATATCCCCTAGCATCTTGGAAGGCCGTCTTTTCAATGTCATCCTCGTGCATTCTGATCTGGTGATATCCTGAATAAGCGTCGAGGAAACTGAGGGTGGCATGTCCAGCTAATGAGTTGACCAATTTGTCTATCCATGGGAGCGGGTTTGAACCGGGCATTACATTGTTAACGATTTTTACGGACGAACTCCGGTTTTGAACCGGGCATTACATTGTTAACGATTTTTACGGAAAAAATGCGTATTAAATGACATGCGATCAACGAATCGGGTTGCGACTCGGACTTTGAAAAGTAAATACTATCACAATCCAAACGGATCGGACTTGTAAATGACAGTATTTAAAGCGGTGTCAACGGAATCAAACGATCCGGATTCGTAAATGACGATCGACGAGGCCAAACGGCTCGGAATTGTAAATGACGATCAACGAGGCCAAACGGCTCGGAATTGTAAATGACGATCAACGAGGCCAAATGGCTCGGAATTGTAAATGACGATCAACGAGGCCAAACGGCTCGGAATTGTAAATGACGATCAACGAGGCCAAACGGCTCGGAATTGTAAATGACGTAAAAGTAAACGAAACGGGGTCGGAACGCCGTTTTAACCCGTGATTACTTCTCTTACGGAAAGAGAAGAGGATCGAGGGGCTAAAACGTATCGGACCCCGTTAGACGGAGGCGTCTACATTTCGATAACGACGTTCGAAACGGTTATAGCGACTGGCGCGTAAACCGAGACGGAACGGGAGATTTAGAGAGAGGGAGTTATACCTATGGCTAGGGTCGACTCCTTTGGCTCGGGAGGTGTGTACGAGACACGGAAAGTGATTCGAAAAGTTGTTTCGAAGTTGTAGGGTGCGTATTTGATTGAAATACGAAGGTTTCACGCGAATCGAGACAGAACGGGAGCTCGGGAGGGGTGAAAACCAGTTTGGACCGTGGGGGGTGGTGATTTTTGGTGTAAAAATCCCTTTTTCTTGCCTTTGACAGCAACTTCTATTTATAGGGTGAAAATTGCAGTAGGAGTCCGTGGGACTTGGGTGAATTTCAGGGGGTTTTGGGGATTTTGGAAATCAGGGGACTTCTTTGGCAATTTCGGGAAAAGTGCACAGTGAGTCCGTGGGACTTGGCTTGCAAACCAGGGGCATTTTGGTCTTTTCCCTTTGAAATTGATTGAGGGGTGACTAGAGGGAGGTGGCATGGCTGCCACGTGCCCTCTGAGTCACCAGCTGAGGTGGAAGATTGTTCCCCGATCCCGGTTTTGTCCGTTTTTAAAAATAACGGTCAGGAAATGTCCCGAAACGCCCGGAAAGTGCGGAAAATGCGTTTTCGGGGAAAGCCATACTTTTACGTGAGATGTCACGTGCTAAGTGCGGTTCGACATCGGGATGCACGGGCGATCCGGGACGTTTCGTTGGCACGCAACGGGGAGTTTAACGAGTTCGGTTAACTGGAGCGGGCCGGTTAACGGATTTCGGTTAACTTTCGACGGATTTGGACGATCCGGATTTGGGTACTTACAGATTAGCCCCTCGGCGACGTCTCCTCCGAAGGAGGTGGGGTTGTTGAAAAAGATAAGGATCCAAATCGGGATGCCTTACTTTGAAAGAGACACAGGCGGTCGGTGGTGGACCCTTAGCGAAAAGGATTCCCTACGTATCCCGGCGGGAATCAAGCCGATCGTAGTTCGAAAAGGGGCAAGGGCGCGCGTATGGGGACCTGGGCTGAGCGAGGACTGTTAGGAGGCGTACGAACTGGATGAGACCATTCGCGGGGTACATGTACTGAATGGAGGCTGTTAGGAGGCGTACGAACTGAGACTTGAAACCTTCGAGGGCGTGTGGCGCCTCAAACCGAAGTTGCGATGCGACGAGGGCGTTCGTGCCTTGGGTCTTGGGCTTATTGCTTTGTTGCCGGTTTTATCTGCAGGATGAGCGTTCGGGCTTACTGGATGGCCGAAGAGGGATTGTTGCAAGGCGTTCGTGCCTTAGGGTTCGGGAGCTTATTTCTTTATTGCCTTAGGTGAGATATTTGTTTGCAAGGCGTTCGTGCCTTGGGGTTCGGGCTTATTCTTTGTTGCCGGTGAGATGGCTGCAAGGCGTTCGTGCCTTGGGGTTCGGGCTTATTCTTTGTTGCCGGTGAGGTGACTGTTTGCAAGGCGTTCGTGCCTTGGGGTTCGGGCTTATTGCTGTTGCCGGTGAGGTGACTGCTTGCAAGGCGTTCGTGCCTTGGGGTTCGGGCTTATTGCTGTTGCCGGTGAGATGATCAGCGAAGGTCTCGATAAGAGAGTGGAGGTCGGACCGCGAAGGTCGGGATTGAATGTTTGAGATCGGACCGTGAAAGGTCGCGATTGAGACTTGAAATCGGACCGTGAAAGGTCGCGATTGAGGATTGGAATCGGACCGTGAAAGGTCGCGATTGAGGATTGGAATCGGACCGTGAAAGGTCGCGATTGAGGCTTGAAATCGGACCGTGAAAGGTCGCGATTGAGGATTGAAATCGGACCGTGAAAGGTCGCGATTGAGACTTTAATGGTGAGGACCATTATTAAATTTTAACGTCGGGAGACGGAATAGTAACTGAAATGTCCGGAGACATGGTTGAACGTTTGAATGTCAAACGTCAACTGGACTGAATTTAACGTCGGGAGACGAGCGTTAGTGAGAACTAACTTTGATTTATCCTCGGGGGATAGGGCGTTAGAAATGTCTAACTGGGGGAAATTTTACACTTTCGGGGGCCAAAAGTGGTAAAATTGGAATTGCCAAAAGCTGAGGGGCAAAAGGGGCAAAAATTATTCTGGTGCAGTAAGAGTCCGGTCGGACTTTTACTGATTTTCCAGAATCTTTTAAATGCCGAGGCTGGGGAAGAAAATGGCCATTTTCTTCCATTATTGCCGGCGAGAGAGGAGAGAAAAGAGAGAGAAATCCAACCCAAATTGCAAGGTTTGCTCGAATTTGTGAGGGAAATTCGCTATGGAGGGTGAAGGAGGACCAATGGCTCGCCACGGAAGGACCGACGACGAAAGAACTCGATTGGTTCGGACCATTCGAACCACCACTCTTCCATTGAATCCGGCGGAGTTTTATCCGGCGAGGGACCGCCACAACTCCAAGGGAGGGATCGAAAGACACGTAAGTTCCCTACAAATTCCATTAATTTCAAGAATGTGCATTCTTTAAATGTTAGAAATTTGTTAGGAATTTACTTAGGGATTTTGGTGCCCGAATTGGGGCTTTCGACTTTGCTACGAACATTTGTCGAAATTGACTAGGATGTAGTTCAATTGACATCATGGGTAGATGACATAAAAATTTTGGTTGCAAAATTCCATGTCTAAATGCATTTTCCAAAATTAAAGTAGCTTTAATTCGGGACGGAGCGAAATTTTCGAAAAATTCGAAAGAATTTGAAAGTTCCGGATTCGACGGAGTTTTTGAAATGTTTTGAAAGTTCCGGATTCGACGGAGTTTTCGAAAGATTCTGAAAGTCCCGGATTCGACGGAGTTTTCGAAAGATTTTGAATATATGTAGGAAATGAATGAGAACCGTATCTGCATTGCATCCTTTTAACATGCGTTGTTGCATTTTGTTGACGTTGCTTCTGTCTTGTTTGTCTGCAGGGGACAGGGACGGTTAATACTCATAACCAGAAGAGTCGGGGTGCCTTTGAGGCGGTGCAGGCATTGTGGGGCATTATCTCGGACGTGGCTCGAGAGGGAGAGAGGAGTCCACGACGGCAGTGGTGATTGACTCCGGGTTGGTGGGTTTATCGATCTTTGTGGCGGCAGTGATACGCCGAGGGGTAGGTCCATGTATGTCGCGGCGAGCGAGTGCGGTGGGATACGACCCACACTTTCCATTTCGGATGGGGGAGGCGACGGTGACTCCCACGGATTTTGCCGCTATCAGCTGGGTTGCCGTCTTATGGCAACACGGCGGTGTGGGTCGATGGTTACACCCGGAGCGGTTATGCAGGCTGCTTTGGGTTTTGATATTACCGATGCCGGGGGCTTAGGCATTCGGTACGGGCCGATGGAGCATCACTTGAGGGAAGGGGTCGCCGATTATCGGCGGGTCCTTGAGGATGACCGCGGAGCGTCTGGCTCGAGGGTTCCTTTGGTTTGCGGCTGTCGGCGACTTTGTTCCCGACTTCCGACACGTCTTGTCACTTCCCTCTGCTCGGGTCGCTAGTAGACTTGGATGCCGTGAGGGGTTCGCGTGGGGGGAGGCTGGGTGGCCAGAGCTCTACCACTCTACGGACGGGTTCTCGCGGGGAGAGGAGCACTCATTTAGGCCGCTTCACTTTGTCTTGGATGTAAGTTTACGTGCTTTTTCTCTTCCTTGCCTCTTTTATGTACTCGTATGTATACGCTTTGTAGGCGACATAACTTTCCATTCTCTTGGCGGGTGCGGGTGCTACGAGGTGTTCGGTCCGCGAGGCTTGGGACATAAAGGAGCCGTACCGTCCACTGTTCCCTGCCATGCGATTTGGCGAGAAGAAGGCGAAGAGGCGGTTTCTTCGAGAGTTGGCACTCGAGTGTCGTACGAGGAGATATCTCTGCGCTGAACACAGGTTCTCCGAGAGGATCCAGTGACACAGTGGAGCGAGGTTTGATCATGTCGCGGTGCGGGTGCCGGCGAGACTACGGCGGCGGAAGCTCTGGTGGGACTTCAACTGACGCCATGTATTTGGGGGAGAGGGTGACCGTCGGCGTAGGCGGGGGTCTCTTCCATTGGTGCCGTGGATCCTCCTTTGTACATGCGGCATCCACGGGAGATCTTGGATTGATGAGTTTGGAGGGTACCTTCGGGGGTGTGTACTTCATAAGTACATCATAGCGGGGGCCGCCTATGATGTTTTCTTGAGGATGAGGCTGAGGAGCCCGCAGGTGCAGCATAGAGAGGGCGAGGTCCCTGGAGGTCCTCGAGATTTTCCGACCCCGCGACCTAGGCTAGCTGTAAGTACCCCAATCTGGATCACTCCCTTTCAAACACACGGGAAACACCGTAGACTCATCCACGCAGTCTCAGAGACCTCTCTCACTCAAAACCCTCTCAAAACCCTCTCAAACCCCCAACCAAACCAAGGGAGGAGCCTTTCTGGGATAAAAAGGGATAAAAGGACCTTTTGGGAATTTTCAGGAAATCAGAAAAGCAATTAAGGTCCGTACGGACCTCTTTGTTTCAATGATTACTAAATCCCCTTAAAGTCCACAATATTCCCTCAAATCCGGAAGAAATGATGACTTCCTGCGAGTTGGTCCGTACGGACCTCTTTGCATGCAAGATGGTCCGTACGGACCTTATTGCATGGGGACATCATCATTCCGGAATATTCTCCATCATTGCGAGATTCCCTCAAATCGAGGAAATCCAAAATTACGGATAACCAAGAAGGTCCGTACGGACCTCTTTGCTCGAAATTTTTACTATAAATAGAGGGCTCCCCCTCCTCATTTTCGGACACCTCCCACTTCTCTCTTCCTCCCTAAGCCTTGGCTCCCCTCTAAGACCTTTCGAGGCATTCCCGGCCCCTTCGGATCCTTCCGAGGCCTTCCGAGCTCCCTCGAGGTGCTCGAAGCCTCCCGAGCGCTCTGAGACGCTCCGCGCTGCCCGAGGCACTCTCGAGGTACTACGAGGCCCCTCGTGGTACTCAGAGGCCTTGCACAGTCTTTCCACGGTGTCCGGCTCTTTCAGAGTCAAACCGACGATCCCAAATCACGCCGAAACTCTGCCCGAGTGACTCCTGCCACCACAACGCACGCCGAACCTGCGCGAGTGATCCCGACGATCCCCACGCACGCCGAACCTGCTGCCCGAACGCAGCGGCAACCTCGGCTCACGCCGAAACTCGTCGCGGACAACCGGTCCCTCCCGAAGCAATCCGTCCGTGCGGAACGCTACTCCGACCTCAAACACTATTCCCCTGCGGAAGACGAGACACGAACCAACATTGGTAAGGCTTCCTTCCTATTCTATTTCAATACATTTCCATACATAGCATACAATGTAGACATCCGATACGACATGCATTTTTAAAAGCACACACACACACACACAACTTTTTAAAGGATATTAGGGGTATCCGAAAGACTCGTTTACGAGGCTACTCGGAGTGAGCTCTAATATTCTAATATTCTCTTCCTGAGTCATCGACCTCCGAACTCAAAATCTCATCACACAAAAACAGGTTTAAAATTTATCTTTAAGCGATGCCCTTTTCAATGTTTTGGGCTTAATAAAAACGGCGTGGCGACTCTACAAAATGCGAAAGCAAAACGGCGAGACACCTCCAACGCGCAACGCTAAACGGAATAAGCCGGATGCCGGGCGCGATTGTCTTGCCTCTCGGATCCGGGCGACTTCCCGAACAGCGACGAACGCGAGATGCCGGGGGCCCCGCGCGCGAGCCGGATCCCGGGTAATTTCAGTTGGCGACTCCGCTGGGGACATTTTGTTTTAAAAACTTTTAAACAAAACAAAAGATTTTTAAAACGATGATGAGGGTCAAACTTTCATTTTACCCCTTCCTTTAAGCTTGTTGTGTGTGTGTGCACGTGCTTCGTTTTATTTTACAAAAAAAAAAATAAAAATACAAAAAAAAAAAAATGCATCAATATACATCTGTGCATACATTTAAAATTCTTCAAAAACTTCTATTTTACTCAGAAAAGAATTTTAGAGACCGCACCTCTGCGCCTTCTTGCCTCGGTTACACCGCACTCTACTCCACTGCTTGCCTCGGTTACACACACTATGCGCGCCTTCTTTGCCTCGGATCTGGCTGCACACTTCTGACCCTTAACCCGGAGTGGTCTCGGTTGCGATCCGTTTGGTCTTCCCTAGGCCTCTTGGGCGCGCACGGGATCATTCCAAACATCCCATCCTAGCCAAGCGTCAACCACACGTTTGAGTCTTGAGTCACACTCTGTCCGGACTCGGTTGGTTTTACCCGGTCAGGTGTCATACGGCTGGATACATATACCATGCCGGCCATTTTACGAGTCAAGGCTCGGAACTCAAGATCCCTTGCGCAAGCAAAGCGATGAAAGGTCATGCTAAAATCTTGACTGATCTTGATTTCCGGAAGCTACACCCAGGACGATGTTCCGTCCGGATATACATCCATGCTTGCATGACACCATGTCATCACGCCTTTGATACGTCGGCCATGACGATATGACCCGGCCAACGCCTAACGTCACGGATCCCTTGCGCAAGCAAGGTAAAGAGAAGGTCATGCCGAACTCTTGACACTGATCTTGACTCAGTGGCCGGCTCGGATCACTATTCACATGGCTAACGCATCAAAACGAACATGACAGGCTCGGTCCTTAGGTTCGATTTTCTTTTAGGCCGGTGGAAACCGCTTGCACTATAGGACCCTCGCACAGGGTGTCCACCTGGGATGTCGAAATACGGGTGCAAAACGAGGGGCTTATAGCCGCACGAGATGGTCTCCAGTGACCCGGGATCTAGCATAGTTGCGAAAAAGAAGAGCAATCTTTTCCAACCTACCTAGGACTCTGAGAAAACATGTTTTAAGTAAATTAAAACAACAAAAAAAAATCAAAAAATAAAAGAAACGGAAACCGCATGCCACGTGAGCTTTCCCCCTTCTATCCCGTTAGGCAATTCCTGTGTCTAAACCTTGCCCGTCACCCCCTCCGGCTAACGGAGAGTGGTCGAGAGTACCCAGGAACCCGTCTCCCGGTGTCAAAACGGCAAGGTCCTACCTCCTTCCCGGCTCTGTCACCGGGACGGTCCAGTCAATTCCCATGGCCAAGTCGGTGGATAACAACGATGGGAACGGGACCTTACCCCCAAGAAATTTCCCAACATTGGAAGAAGTTTGGCGAGTCCTCATGGCCATTGAGAAACGTCAAGGTGAGCAACAAGCCTGGATCGAAGGTGCCATGCACCACTTCGGAACCTTAGCCACCCTGACTACACAGGGCTTCCCGAGCCATGACTACTCCTACGGCCTCTAACATCTCTCATTGTCTCCCGGAAGTCAACTTTGTTACCCTCGTACGAGCCATGCGGTTATGACGTAAGGCCACAAGACCCTCCGAGAGGAAAGTCTGCCCATCCGGCCTCACGAGGTCCCGGTACCACCGCCGAACAACGAACACACATCGGTGGGACGTCTGCGATTGCGGTGCTTGTGCGGAAATGGAATTCCGGGATGCAATGAACGAGGGCCGTCCTCGACGAAAGAAGAAGCTATCTTCTCAACAAAAGCTGAAAAAGAGGTATGAATCTGGTGATCCCACGGTCGGAACCCTTGGAGAACCCTCGGGAAAGTTTGACTACTATGTCATCTACTCCAGTAAATCTCCCCGGCCTAGTTACGCACGGGGCCACGGCAATGTTTGCTCCATGATCGAGTGGGGACGAGCTTCGCACCGCCACCGAAGGCCCGAAGGTCCGAGATAATCCAACCCCTGTCGTGGGAAGATCTCAAAGCCACTATTGATGCTTCGGTAAAAGCCATGACGGTGAACGAATTGAAATGCGCGATGCGGCCTTACGCCAATCGAGGCTCCTCCCACTCCGAAGCGGGAGAGACAAGCAAAACCACAAGTCCCGAGAGGTGAATGTTACGACACGTTCCGGTCAAATCCCGGTGAATCCTCCACGGACGGACAAAAGGCCGGCCATACCGAGCCACGGGCGAAAAGGGGCCCTACGCCAAAGAAGGCTGAAACCTTGGACCCAGGTTGAAGATCCTGTCTTGACACGGCTTCAAGCGCACTCGAGGCTAACATCTCACTCTGGTCGCTTACTCACTTCATCTTACCCGCACAAGCTCAAGTTGGAAGAAAGCCTGGCCCGGACTATGGTTCCCATCACGGTGACACACGATGAAGCGGTTCGAGATGATTGGCAACGTCAATTACGGCAATATCATCACCTTCATGAGCTCGATCTTCCAAAATTTGGGGCGACCACAACGAGCCTCTCTACATAGCAGTTCCAGCGGGACGACGCCGTCTCCCTCGGGTCTTGGTAGATGGGGGATCATCCATGAACGTCCTTCCCGCCAAAATGATGGACTTGCTAGGGATCAAAGCAGCGATCTAAAGCCCTCGACTCGGGCAATCAAGGCATACGACTCAACATCCCGCCCGGTCTTGGGAATAGCCACCTTGAACCTTTGGTTTGGAAAACAAATGGTCTGACAGAGACTTCCAAGTCATCGACATCCCGATCACCTTCACTTTGCCATTTTGGGACGCCCTTGGCTACATCGGATCAATGGGGTGGCATCCACTCTCCATCGGTGCGTAAAGTTCGTCCAAGGAACAGATCTGACCATCATCTACGGCGACGGCATAGTCAGCTGAAAGGACCGAAACCAACGGCGTCCCGGTCTTAGAAATCAAACCCGACGATGATGGCATGATGCTCACGGGGTTCACCATCGAAAGTCCAAAGGCCCAAGTGTGCCACATAGACACGCCTTTGATTTGGGACAAGATCCCTCCCCGATGAAAATGATGAAGCACATGAACTACATCCGGGGCTCGGTTTGGGAAAACGCCATCGGGGCACTCAACGGATCATCAATATCAAAGAACGAGAATACCACACGGCTTGGGATACTCTCCTACTCCCGAACACATTGCGGAGGACAAGCGAGCTGCGCGAGCTCCACGAGATAACAAAAGAGGCTTGCACGCAATCTCCGATCTTCGTCCTTACGGCTTCGACATGACCAAGTACTTCACAAGGAAGGCGGCGGCTTGGAAGAAGATCCGAGAAAAGGGAACGAGGCGTCGGTGCCAAACAAAGGCGGCCGACAACCATGGACAAGCTCCAGCGAGAACTGGCAAGATTCGAGGCCTCAAGCCAAATCTGTCCGAAGAGCATTCCTCGACACACCGCCCTGCCGGGATCCACAACCACCACTATTCACGGCGAATTTTGGTTCGGGAAAACCCCCTCTTTGGCGGAAGAATTCGAAAAACTCTCTGTCAACAACCACACCTTCAACAAGCGGGACGAGTGCCATTCGAGCTAGCAATGCCCAAGACAAAAGCAAGAGACTCCGCGAGACGATGCTTGGGACGAACCTTTGCTACACCTGCTCTTCAAAGAAGAAATCGAGATGCCGGATCTAATCGATTTTGTTTCGATAACTCTGTGATAGCAATGATTGGGAACGGTGACATAAAGCCTTTCAAGCCCCATCTCCTATCAAGCTCATTGCCACTCAATAAGCTGGGCCACATTCTCAGGACCTCTGTTGCCCGGCCAAAAGGACATGATCGAACAACTTGGTCGACCCCTCGAGTCCTAGAGTCTAGTGTCAAAACTCATCCACGAGTCCATTAGCTTTGAATTTGAGTCTCTCGAGTCATCGATGGCCTCACGCCGAAGATTACGAACTCATTGCCAATAATGTATTCCCGTATGCTCTTAATGAATGCTTCGATCTTTCCAAGTATCCTCTCATTGCATCTTTAACAAGCGATAAATTAACTAACACACAAACAGAGTTAATAACGATTCACTTGATAAAGAAGCGAGACACATTAAACGAACAATACATTAAGCACATCTTTAAGCATGTTGTCAAACGAGAGAAAAACCGGGCCCAAGGCTGCCGAGGAGGTTTTAACCAAAGTGAATTTGGGAGGCTGGCGAAGAGCCAAAAGAGACGCAAATCGGAAGTTTCTTCACCGGCACGAGCAAGACGCATTGGCTGCCTTTGCTCGAAAGAGTTCGTGGACGTGTTCGCTTGGTCTTACCGAGACATGCCCGGATTAGATCCTAACATTGTAGAGCACCGGATCCCTTTGAATCCACGAGGCTAAGCCCATCAAGCAAAAGCTACGCCGAATCAAGCCGAGTGGTCTTTACAAGTCAAAGAGGAGATCGAAAAAATGCTCCGCGTCGGCTTCATCGGGGTGATCGAGTACCCCACATGGCTCTCCAATATCGTCACGGTCACCAAGGCCAATGGAAAGTCTGTTGTTGCGTGGACTTCCGAGATCTCAACAAAGCAAGTCCCAAGGACGATTTTCCACTACCCAACATCGACATGTTGGTAGGCACTCTGACCAATTTCGAAGTCAAGTCCTTCGTGGACGGTTTTGCCGGCTACAATCGGATCAAGATGGCCGAAGAAGACCAAGAAAAGACGGCTTTCACAACCCACTGGGGAACCTGCTTGCTACACGGTAATGCCGTTCGGACTAAAGAACGTAGGGCTACCTACCAACGGGCGGCAACCGCCCTCTTCCACGATATGATCCACAAAGAGATCGAAGTATACGTCGATGACATGATCGTTCACTCAAAGGGATCGGACGGACAACACCTCACGAGACTGAGAAAATTCTTCAATCGCCTCAGAAAACACTCAATGAGGCTTAACCCCGCCAAATGCACATTTGGGGTTAGCCGAGCAAGGTTTTGGGATACATAGTCACTTAGAGAGGCATCGAGGTGGATCCTCAAAAGATCAAGGCTATCATCGAGATGAGACCACCGCAAACTCGAGACGAGAGGTGAAAAGCTTCATGGGCCGCTGCAATATATCGGCCGCTTCGTCAACCAATTGACCTCTATGTGCGAGCCAATCTTCAAGGCGATGAAGAAGAACGCCGACATCGAATGGAACTCGAGAATGCCAAGATGCCTTTGAAAAAATAAAAGCATACCTTGTGAGTCCTCCGATTCTCTGTCCTCCCCACGAGGAAAAGCCCCTTTGTTGCTATACCTAGCTGGCCGACACCGCGGTTGGAGCCATGCTCTGTCAAGAAAAGAAAGAGTCACGGGTCGACGCCATCTACTTCGTCGGTCGAAAGTTTCAAGGCGGCGAACTCAATTACTCGGCCCTCGAGAAAACTGCGGCTACTGGTATGGGTTGTCGGGAAACTACGGCACTACATGCGGTCGCACACAGTACACTTGGTTTCCAAAATGGACCCGGTCAAGTACCTCTTCGACAAACCATCTCTGTCGATGAGGCTCGCCAAATGGTCTTTCTTCTGGCGGAATTTGACATCAAGTACGTAAACCAAAAATCAATCGGGACGGGCCATGGGTGAACAAGCTGGCGATTTCCCAACCGACGAGGCTCGAGGCCACAGAACCACAATTTCCAGGACGAGGGAATCTTCGCAATCGAAGGCGAAAACCGATGGCAAGCTTGTTCTTTGACGGAGCGGCCAACCAAAAGGGAAACGGCGTCGGTATGCTCTTGGTGGATCCCAGGGCGAGCACACCCCAATTGCTATAAAGCTCAATTTCGAGGTAACCAACAATGCCGCCGAATATGAAGCTGCTTATTTCTTGGACTACAAGCCGCACTCGAGAGGAATGTCCGAAACTCGAAGTTTATGGGGACTCGGCCTTGATCATCAACCAAGTCTCCAACAAGTGGAAAACCATAGACCCGGGCTTGCAAAATACCATGCACTGCATAGAGGACCTCATCACACAATTCGAAGAGGTCACCTTCCATTACTTGCCAAGAGACCGAAACGAGGTTTGCGAGATGCCTTAGCCACCTTGGCCTCCCTTGTGGAAATCCACGAAGGAAAAGCAATCAAACCCTTCAAAGTCGGACGAAAGGAAATTCACGCCTCTTGTTGTGAGATCGAACCGGAACCTAAGCCCGTCAATGAGCCATGGTATCACCAGATCTTCCCAATACCTCAAGAGCGGGAAACCACCTTCATGAACAAGGAAGGACAACACACGAAGAAGGGTCAAAACCAAGAGCATCATGGCCCTAAAACGCCTTGCCTCTCACTTCGTCATCCTCGGGGACATGTTATACAAGAAACGCTACCATGGGCCACTCCTATGTTGCGTCGGCCAAGAAGAAGCGAGACAAGTTCATGAACGAAGTCCACAATGGGGCTTGCGGTCCCCACATGAATGCCGAGCCACGTGCAAATCATTCTCGGGGATGGGCTACTCTTGGATCTCCATGGAGGCGGATTGCATCCACTTTGTCCGAAGGCTGCGACAAGTGCCCAGCGGTTCTCCAACCTCAATCATCTGCCGCCCCACGATCTCTCTTGCATGACTACACCTTGGCCCTTTGCCACTTGGGAATTGACGTCATCGGGAAAATCGCTCCGCCCGGGCGGCAACGGTCACGAGTTCATCTTAGTAGCCATCGACTACTTCACCAAATGGGTCGAAGCCAAGTCTACAAGGTACTCACCTCCAAGAAGGTCGCACATTTCCTCAAAGAAAACATCATATGCCGATACGGCATCCCAAATGAGGTCATATCGAGACAACGGCTCACACTTCGAAGGGGAATTCGACGGCTGGCTGAATTCAAGATCACACGCCACAAATCTTCTCCCTAGGCCCTGAACAAACGGCGCCGTGGAAGCGGCAAACAAAACCCTCGAACGGATCATCAGAAAATGACCACCCGAGGACGAGATTGGCCAGAAGGCACCTTGCACTTTGGGGCTACCGCACATCGGTCGAACGGCCACGGGAGAAACCCCATTTGCCACGACGTACGGGATGGAAGCAGTCCTTCCCGTGAGCTAGAAATTCCCTCGCTCAGTCTTTGTTGGAAAATGACATCAACGAAGTCGAATGGCTCGAAGCCGACATGACGAATTGGCTCTGCTAGACGAGCGACGACTAAAGGCCATGGAACACGTCCGAGCCTATCAAAGCGGGATGGCTAGAGCTTTCGACAAGAAAGTCAAATCCAGAGACATCGGGGAAGGTGACCTTGTACTTTCGAAGAAAAGCCTCCCGCTCGAACCCAACCAGCTGGGAAAATGGGAACCCACATGGATCGGCCCTTTCGTGGTTCAAAAGATCTTCTCGGAGCGCCATGAAGCTAACAGGACCTAGACGGCAATCCCTTCATGAATCCGGTCAGCGGAAGCAAACTTCGCGAGATACTTCGCACGAAGAAGAACAAGCTGTGCATCTCTTGGCACTCCATGTAGTGTCGAACTACGCGGAACTGAGCCCTCTAGTCAGGAGACGTAGGCAACCTTAATTGGTCCGGTCTAAAAATACACAAAAAAGTCAAAAGTTTGAATGTCAATCAAGACCTCCATCAAGCTACGCACTTTTCAAGAACACGCCCGGCGATCACCTTGACCAAGTCAAACGACGGCGGCAACATCAAGGACATCCGAGGGTCACTCGGCATCAAGCAGCGACTCATGTCTACTTCCCAAGCCGGGGGCTTGTCTTCGCCCTCACGCGCTTCAAAAAAAAAAAAAAAAAAGAGCTCGAGCAAGGGCTCACAAAAAAAAATAATAAAAAAAAAAGAGAGCTCGAGCAAGGGCTCACAAAAAAAAAACAAAAAGAAGCTCGGCGAAGGCTGCGAAATTGAGGTCAGAGCCCGACGCCAACAAGAGGCAAGGAAGCTACGAAAAGGACCGTCAAAACGACTTGTCAAGGGAGCATTCAACCTCTCGGCCAAGCCTGAAAGCCTCGGCAAAGGGGATTGCCGTCGGGGCCCAGGCCTTCGGTCAGCGAATGCAACGAGAAAAGTCAGATGGACGCCGACAAAGTGCACAACGAAGCAAAGGCAAACAAGAGATCTTGCGTCTCGACAAAGCTTTAAAAGTAAATCACAAATCACTAACGGTTACAACATTTCTTGATGAGTTCAAGCACGGTCTACTCTCGAGTTCACAACATGCTAAAAACTGACTTAATACATTTAACTAATAATGTGTTTGCAATGCAATGAATGGATACCTAGGAGGTCATTCCGCGCCATCTGCGCTTGTCCCCTCGCCATTCTTTCCTTTCTTCCCTCGTCCCCGGCGAGTCTTCTTTCGCTCCACGTGAACCAACTCTGCGTCTCTCGGTCAGAGATGCGGGGTCCTCCCGTAGAGTCAAATAATCCGGTAGCTCTCGGGGCTTCATTCGCCCGTGCTTCGGCTCGGATCTCCTCCCTGCGAGTACGCCAAAGAGGACCTCTCCCTGTCGGTCGGTCAACTCTAGTCTCGTAGTCAAACAAAGTGTCTCCCGTCACATCGAAGGGTCGGACCGGAGCTTCGGCACTCCTAAGGCAATAGCTACTACGGCAACCGGGTCCCCGAGAATCGCTGCACGCACCTCTCCCAGAGACCACTTGGGACTGCTTGACCAGCTTTGCTCATACCGGGCCGGATCTTGAGTCGTCAATACAACGCTCCCAGACGTCTAAGGAGTACCACGGGAGGGAAAGCGGAATACTTCCATACCCTCGAGAAAATACGAAGGCACACAGGTTTGCCATACGAAAGAGGAACTACCTCCGCGGTAGCAAGGTCATCCCGGCCAACAAAGGCTCTGCTTCATCCCAAGCTGCCGGGAAACAAGCGACGGAATATAGAAGGAGGACCAAGACAAACTGGAACTCGACAACGTAGGACCCTTCTGCAAGATCCTCCTGGTCTCGATCCTCCCGGTCACGGAACCCACCGGCGGATCGATGCGTACCAAGGCTGTGCCATCCATCTCTCCCGGGCGGATGATCCATATCCAACACAAGAGGTCGGCGAGCAAATGACCACGGGCTAAACGACGTCGGAGCCTCGGGCATGGCACGAAGTCTCTCTCGCGGCCACAAGGTGAGCAAAGCGGGGCTTCCCCCTCTCATAAAACGATCCCCGGTCGCCGGACGGTCGATACCATGAAGAGTCTCCCCCGGCACCAACGGGACAATATCCTCTCCGGCTCTGCGGTGCCCTACCACATCTAGCAAGCGCCCATCCACAAATGCCGAGGCCGGCCCGGAAAAAGCGTCGCCGTCACGCGCACAAGGCAAATACATCCCAAGAGACGTCACTCTCATCATCAACCATGAACCGCTCGGCGGCTCGAAATGTCGATATGACCCGAATCAAGGATCATGCCTGCACTTCTTCCAACGAAGTACGAAGAAAGTCTGCAAGCTTCACGCTCGCGCGGCACCACCAATCGAAAGAGCGAGATGGCCTCCACCTCCGGTCCTCCAATCAAAGCCCGAAAATCCTCAAAAGTGGGCACCATTTCATTGTAGGAGAAACTTGATCTACACGTGCCTCCTAACATCCCAGAACTTCGCGGCGGCCCGCAACAAATCCCAATCGGGAACCAACTCCTTAAAAGACCAAACCGAGCAAAGACGAAACCTTACCTCGAAAGCCCGTCTACGATGCCTCATACGGCGCCGCATCCACGTTTTCAAGCGCTCGGAAGTGTGCTTGCCTCTCTGCGAAAGCCTCGGCAAAATTCTAGGGACATACGAAGAATCCATGGCAAAAATGGAGGTTCCTAGAGAAAATGGGGAAGAAAGCTCGAAAATGGTGCAAATGGGGAAATGAGGAAGAACCGAGCCTTTGGAAAGCATTTATGTCCTTCCCGAAAGCAAGGTTGGTCCGTACGGACCTCTTTGCATGCTAAGTATGTCCGTACGGACCTCCTTGCAAACGAGAACCCATTTCCCCGAGAAAACGGTACAAAAACCATTTGTCCTCGGCAAAACCTTGCTCCAAAGCGCAAACAATGGCCAAAGCCATTCCCGGCAAACAAACACTACCCACAAGCACTCTCGGCTCACGTGGCATGTACAAAAATAAAAAATAATAATAGCAACAATTTCTAGGACAATTCCGGGAATCACAAAAAAAATGACATTACATCTTAAAATAAAATCTTGTTTGCCATGCAAATACATGTGTTTTTATTACAGTACAAAATATGCTGTTGCTAAACAAAAAAAAAAAAAAAAAAAGAGGGATATGAAAAGAGGGAAAGCAAATGAATACTAATCGGAATCCTCGGCATCATCATCCTCGCCAAGATCCTCCAAAGAAAAGTCGGGCATCCCGGCGAACTCGCCGCGTCACATCCTCATCGTCGGAATCACCGAGGCACCCGCTGAGGCTCCCACGAGAAGTACTCGGAAGGATCAAATCCGGCGAAAGGATCGAAGAAAGAAGGCTACGAGGAACCCTCGCCACTGTGCGCCGTGCGGAGAGCATGAGCTGATAAAGGGCTGCTCCCTCGAAGGCCTGCGGCTCCCGAAGACGTCCCGGCATCCATGCTATGCCGCCCCCTCAAAGGCCCCTCTGCTGCGGCTCAGGCTCGGCTCTAGGCGGAGGAACGTCCACAGAATGCCTCGAAGGCATAGGCTCGTACGGCGGCACACGACGCGAAGACCGGCGGGACACCTTCGACGCCATCTTCTTAGCGAAGGAGCGCATCGCCACGTAGCAGCGAGTCGGCATATCATAGGCTCTCCCGGGACCTGCACCAACAAGCGACGGAAACGCTCATCAAATACGGTTATACTCGGCAACAAAAGAAAAATGCGAAAAGATGCCAAGATGGAAAAGAGTCGGCACACTCACCGATCTGTCGGGATCCACTCGGTATGCGGCGGGAGCACTGCTCCGGGCAGTACGAGACGCCCCTCCTCCTCGATCCGTCCCCGCGGACGTACGTGAAATCCGGTCCCGGCATCGGAACCTGCAGGGGAGCTGCGGGCCGGCCTCTCTCTCCCGCGCCGGTACTGCGGCGTCCTCGGCTTCCTCCTCACTTGAAGGCCCGTACTCCTCTCCATACAAAATGAACTCCTCGGCGCCGACACCGCCAAGGTACCTCTCGAAATCGAGCACGTCCATGTCTCGGGAATCAAGCATCCCAAAGGGAGGGTCCCTCGGAGCCACGGGAAGCACAGGGGCCATCTTTGCCCGAGAAGACCCGCTCCCGGATACATGACGTCACAAGTCAAGCCCCGCGGCATCTTCCGCCCGTGGCTGTCACCTCGGGAGCCCCCTCGAACTCATCCCCCTCATACCGAGCCCACGGGAACAAGACGAACCCCTCACGGCTATCCCGCTCCGGGCGCTCCTGCACATCCCCGTGGCGATGGTGAGCTTCCCAGTGGTCCTCCTCTTCCTCGCCGTACGAGCCCATCCCGGCATAGCGGGGTGCGCGGCCAACGGCCCCGGGATCCCTATCCCACGGGAAGCATGGAAAACCTCATAAAACCACACACGTGACAAAAACGAGAGAAAGCTCGGTGCAAAAGACAACGGAGAAAAGACAAGTTGCTAAATCAAAAACGGCAATAAACTCATACCTCCAAAGCAAAGTCGAAAGCGGAGCGACGAGGCTGGCCACCCCAGGCTAAGCCGGTCCAAGGAGAAGTAGAGCTCGGCCAAGCACGCCTCGCCCCAAGCTTGATGTCGCGAGACCCTATCCGGAGTCAGTCAAGCTCTCCAGCGAGCAAAGGGAGGCTGCGGTCGCGTGGTTCGAGAACAAAGTCTCGGACGGTGCATACCACAAGAAGGAGCGCGCCAAGCTGCTCCATTGTCACTGGCCGGTACCCGGATGTGAGGCCCCAATGCGGCCGTGATCCTCATCTCCACGTCGGCCACTGACATCCCCGAGGCCTGCGGGACGAGGCTCAAAGCCCGGCGGCTCGGTCGGCACATCATCCGAGATCATGTCTCTCCACCTCAGGCTCCCCTTTGAAGGAGAGCCCGGTAATAACGGCAAAATCGAGTGGGCGTCACTGTCACCTCGCCCCGGCTCGGGTGGAAGGTGTGGGTGGTATCCCACCAATACTCGAGATAAGCCCGGGAAGACACTCTTGTTCTTCCTCGTGTCGAAACTCCGGCCCGGGTTCTCAACGAACACACCTAGGCCGAGAAGCATAAACCATGCCTCCAGGGACTCGGCCTACCGTCCACGGAAATATCGGGCATCCATTGCCATAGCTCCACAACGGCCTCGGCGATCCCGAGTCTTCATCCTCTTGGCCTTCCCGGCCATAAGCCCCGCATCCTGCGGGTAAACACAGCAAAGTCACGTCAATCACGATTACTTAATATAAAGGCACATATAACCGTCACAAAACACGGCACATATTGCACATAATTTTAACAGAACACGGCACACAATGCACATATTTCTCACATATAATGCACATAATTTTCACATATATCATGCATATAATTTTTCCCATGCGATCCGTCACAAAAACACGGCACACCACTTTGTATACATCTTTCTCAAAAAGAAAAAAAAGGGGGATTAAACCCTACACGACACATTTTCAAAAGAAAATCCGTCCCAACACGGCACATATTGCACATATTTTCCCCACAGAGTCCGTCACCCAAAAACACGGCACGACACATATGCATAACACAAAAAAAAAAAAATCCGTCCCTACACGGCACACACTTTCACATATAACCCGTCACAAAACACGGCACATGTCACATTTTTCACAAAATTTGTCACTACACGACAAATTTTCTCACAATGTACATACATAAATAGCATTAGGTACAAAACACCAAAGCATGCAATTCACTAGATAGGCACTTTATTTTCACAAATAAGAGCTAATCTACACATTTCTGCACAAAATACACATACCCACAATTTTTACATGTCCATTTTCAACAATTCATCAAGAATTTCACAAAAAGGCATAAAATAATAACAAAAAATTCAAAAATGCGAAAAACTAAAACCTAGTTCTAGCATTCAAAAATTCGAGCAGGGAATCAAAACGGAACAGATTTCTTACCTCCCCGACGTTCATAGAGCGACGATTGTGCACCTCCGGATTCGGATACTGAAGACATCACGGGTTCTTCAACGGATGGAACGAGTCCAATTCTTTGAAGACCATCCTCTCACTTCAACGGCAATTCAACCACGGCCGTCAACGTAAGACCGGTCCTCGCCCACTTCA